>PVJC01003074.1:0-73368 GCA_004026665.1 Murina feae
CCCAGGCCTGCTGGGGAGGACAATTATGGGGGACGAGGAGGGCAGTTGTGGGGGACCCAGGCCTGCAGGGTAGGAGAGTTGGGGGGACCATCCTGGTAGAGGGAGGGCAGTTAGGGGCAATCTGGCCAGCACAGGAGCAGTTAGGCATTGATCAGGCTGGCAGGGGAGTGGTTAGGGGCAATCGGCAGGTGAGAGGTCGGGAGCCAGCAGCCCTGGATTGTGAAAGGGATGTCTGACTGCCTGTTTAGGCCCAATTGGTGGGATCAGGCCTAAATGGGCAGTCAGACATCCCTCAAGCGGTCCCAGATTGGAAAGGGTGCAGGTTGGGCTTAGGGACACCACCCCCACCCCCACTCCCACTCTGTGAACAAATTTCGTGCACCGGGCCTCTAGTATTTTCTAGTATTTTTATATTTTCTATCTTTCTGTATTGCTTTTCAATAAGATGAAGCCTCTTCTAAACAGTCTATTATAAAATACTAGAGGCCCGGTGCACAAAATTTGTGCACGGGGTTGGGTGTGGGTCCCTCAGCCTGCCCTGCACCCTCTCCAATCCAGGACTGCTGGCTCCTAACCACTCACCTGTCTGATTGCCCTGAACCACTCTGCCTGCCTGCCTAATAGCCCTTAACTGCCTCTGCCTGCCTGCCTGATCACCCCTCACTGCTCTCTCCTGCTGGCCTAGTTGTCTCTAACAGCTCGCCCCTGCCTGTCTGATCACCCCTAACCATTTCTGCCTCAGTCCCTGCCACTGTGGCTTTGTCCAAAATGACATCCAGAAGACATCTGGTCTATTCAATCTAATTAGCATATTATCCTTTTATTAGTATAGATTGCAATAGATTTGCAGGGTTTTTATATTTCCCCCCAGAAGTGCTTTCATTGTATACAAATATTTTTGTCAGTGAATTTCAGAATAAAAGGTCTATAAACTTTATAATTAGTGAAAACAGTGTGAGCTGTCGAGCTCCTCTTGCTGAGCATCGGAGAGCCTTCCACAGTGACCTAGCTGACGAAGTATACCTACATCCATTTGTTTAGGAAATAAAACTCCTTAAAGTACAGTTCCAAGCCTCACAGATTAATTGCATAATAAGGATTCAATAAAGATTTAACAAGCACTCGACAATCTAATACAGCCATGAAACTCTTTCTGAGAAATAATTATAAAGATTCATAAGCTGTAAAAGCCCATGGTATAAATAGGGTAGAGATGGAATAGCTATAATGAGAAGAGATAAAAATAAAGATAGATCTTCCCCTCCTTTTAAAGTATCATTTTTAGAAGCGTTCCAACAAATGAGAAAAACCACATTGTCATTGTTTATTTCTGTGGGCTTCATGTGAATATCTAGAGAAAAGCTCTTTCATTTATCTGTGCCCATCTTGCCTCTGTTACTGTCTCTGTCCTCGCCAGATAGGAAATTGGTTCCTCTCTTTCAGGTGCGCTGCTCTTGCCCTCGGACAGGAATTCCTACAAAACAGCCTCTTCTATCTGATTATTAATTCCGGAGCTTCCTTATTTAGGGGTTGTAGGCATTAGGAAAAATATCTAGGCCCACAGCCCCAGCATCCCAGAGGGAATGGAAGGCAGTCAGTGGGTTTTGCTGAGGAGGAAAAAAAGGAAAAGAAACTTTTACTATCCTTTATGAGAAAAAATGGAAAGGATCTTATTGACTACTCAAGATGTACAGAAAGGGTATTCATTCAAGAAGTGCTACCTGCCCTAGCTGGTTTGGCTCAGTGGATGAAGCGTCGGCCTGCGGACTCGAGGGTCCCAGGTTCAATTCCGGTCAAGGGCATGTGCCTTGGTTGTGGGCGCATCCCCAGTGTGGGGTGTGCACGAGGCAGCTGATTGATGTTTCTCTCCCATCGATGTTTTTGACTCTCTATCCCTCTCTCTTTCTCTCTGTAAAAAATCAATAAAATATATTTAAAAAAAAAAAAAGAAGTGCTACCTGCCCCACTGGAGTGGCTCAGTTGGTTGAGAGTTGTCCTGGGCATGGAAGGGTTGCTGGTTCGATTCCCAGTCAGGGCACACACCTGGGTTGTAGTTCATCCCCAGTAGTGGCATGTGCAAAGGCAGCTGATTGATGTTTCTTCCTCTCTCTAAGCATGTCCTCCGCTGAGGATTGAAAAAAAATATGTGCTACCCTTCAAAGAGAGCTCATTGGGATGCAAGCAGTTTTTAACAAGCCAGGGGAAAGACTCTGCTTATGAAAGAGATGCATGTGACAGCAAAGCGGCTTGTCGGAGTGGTGGATCAGGGAAATGTCAGTGAAACTGATAGCCCTGCCTGATCCCCCACTTCCTTGTGTGGCCATCCACAAACATCATCACATTATCTCACCATCTCTCTCCTTCCGCACTCCCCCTCATACACATACATACAGTACAATTAAAACATGAAAATACTTTTAAAGTAGTATAAGAAACAGAGAAATTGTATATACCATAAACTATGTTACTATATTTCTTCAATTAACTATAAGAAAATAAACTCAAAAGTAAAGGAATCTATACTTTAAAGGAAATGTAGGGAAAAAACAACAAAATAACCTATAAGTACAATATAATTGTGAGAAGATGCAAAATCTAACAGTGACCAATGGAATGCAAATGTTACCATATCTAATGCACAGTTATTTTTATTTTATAGTTTTTAATGTTATCAAAGAGGTATTAATGAAATAATTTGTTCTAGTAAATAACAATGTAGAAAGTACCAAATAATCATTAGCACTTAATTTATTATTCTGTACAACAGGCGATATGGCAATTTATATACTTGTATATTTATATATTATATATTAATTTTCTTAAAATATTTTTACTATATATTTTCTTGAATCCTTAAAACAATCTTGAAAAGTAGGCATCAGTCCTTTCATTTTGCAAATATGTAAACTGAGACTCAAAGAAGTTAAGTAATTTGTTCAAAGCTATGCATCTAATAAATGGTATTTATTAGAAGGAATCTCAAGCTTCTGAACCTTTCATTAAGCCATGGTGACTTCTCATTAGTCTAGATCAGGGTTACAAAGCCAAATGTTTAGAAAGGTTAAGCAGACATACTATAATGAAATAGCAGACACCACAATTCAGTGTTGAAGAAAAGCCTGTGGTAAGCTGAGAGCAATTTCCCCTACAAGGAATCCATGCAATAAGGGGTTGTAGTGATTGCCAGTATTAGAGGAGCTTGCAATTATTCAGAGAATTAGAAATCAATATTTGTGTGTTCAATTATGCTGTTTCTAAATATTGGCCATAATGTGGCTCACCAGTCAAACCACATCTGCATCCTGGGTACTATCTGGCCTGGCTATGTCCTTAAAACCTTAAAGCAAGAGATAACCTGCTTATAGGCCATTACAATCTACTCAGCACTATGGGTGGGTTATGGTGTCTGGACAGCTGGAAAGAAGTAGTCATCTCCTTTCAGTTACTACATGGCTGAGACTCAGGCAGTAGCAACTTGGTTATACCAATTGGGCTCCATGTGTGGCCTCAAATAGATCACAGCATGGCTCACTCTGAATCGTGCTTGCATATTTCACAGACTCATGCCCACATTCCTTCAGAGCGCAGAGACTTCGTTTTATCATTTCTAGTATCTAATTACCAGCCATCTCCTGGATGCCATTTTCATCAGACGTTCTGAGATGTGCCCTGTGCACTCTACCTTTTCATACTATCAGCTGACATTTTCATCCAAGTACTGGAAATGTCTCTAATTTTGTTTGGACACATCAAAACACATACAGCAGCCTTTCATTTCTAAGCCTCTGGTATCAGAGAACCTTTGAAAATAAGCTCAACACTAAGTGAGTGAGTGATCTCTTCACTCCTCAATAAAAGAGACACTTCCAATTCTCCTGAGATCTTATCTTAGAAATCCAACAAGATACAGTCATGATGTCAAGGTCCCTGACCCTAAATCCACACCTGCTAAGATAACAGGGAATTATGCTGACTTTGGGCAGAGGCATCAGTTAAAGAAACAGTATAGTTAGTTCGTAATATAATATTCATTTTACTAAAGGTTTATCCAAAATGCTCACCCTAGACTTGGTATTTTAGTCTCTTCATAAGAGCACTAGAGGCCCGATGCATGAAATTCATGCAAGAATAGGCCTTCGCAGCCCAGGCAGCTGCCTTGATCCCTCCCTTCAACATGCATAATGCCTTGTTAGTTTGATTGTCTACACTTTACTCCTGCTTTATTTTATGTAAAATCCTTATCTCGATAGCACTTTACTCTTGAAAACTTCCTATCAGCATAGGTCTGAACAGGATAGTGTGGAACATCCTGCAGTCTTCACCATGACAGTCCTGGTTCTCTCCTCCTGTCCTGGCAACAGTGCTACCTTCACTCCCAGAATTGCTCCAGTTGGAAAGATTGGTCACTACATCTTGTGATTATCTCAGAGAAGGTTCTGCAACTTCTGGGTTAATGAGAGCAACATAAGTGAATATGGTAATAATATAGTCACTATCATGGAAGTGAACCAGTAATATTATTTGGAAATGCCTGCATTAAATAATATACAGTATATCTCTCAATGATCAGAAATCAACATGACAGTTGCTTAAACCAGTTTCAAAGATTGTTTTCTTCTTGGTAAATGAAATTCTGTATTTGATAAATGAGATTACAAAAGCGTGTACACTTTATTTTATTGTTATTGTTAATCCTCACTCAAGGATAGTTTTCCCATTGATTTTTAGAGAGAAAAGGAGGGAGGTAGGGAGGTAAAAGGGGAGAGAGAGAAAAAAAAGAGAGAGAAACATTGATATGAGAGAGATACATTGACTGGTTGCCTCCCACATATGCCCTGACTAGAGCAGAAGATTGAACCTCCAACCCAAGTATGTGCCCTTGGTCCAGAATTGAACCCCGTGACTCTTCAAAGTATAAATCCACACTCTAACCATTAAGCCTGCCAGCCAGGTCTACACTTAATTTTTACTTGTACTGCTAGTAATTAAAACCAAACTTATTGCATAAGCTATGCAATCTTTCATAAAAGTGCCTAGAAACATTTACTAGTATACCCTCTACTTCATTCAGACAGACTCTGAGCTCTTTGATTCAAAAGTGTCTTACCTTTTATTATAATGCACCTCATGTATTCTTTTGGAAGTTGATCAAGTATATATTTTATATTAACTGGAATATTCCAAAAATAACTAAACCAGTCATTAGCCTTGTCAGTTCTAACTGAGATTAATTAGAAGAGGCACTTTAGGTACCATTCGGCTGTGAAACTACCTTTGGTCAGCATTCTACTGAGGATGATGAGTTTTCTTAATATCATTTTGAGGATAACAACTCCTCTCAAACTGAAATCATGTGTATCCAAATTACCTTGAGCCCCTAACAATTTCTCCCTTTCCTGCTCATGTAGGAATTTGAATGAAAGGGTATTATTTATACATGAATGTCTAGGACTGAGAGTGTCAAGTAAAACAGCTATGAGCCAATCCAAATAATGCAGAAAGCATGGAGAGCCCTCCTAATCAGTCATCCATCTGGTGAAGAGCCTAGAGTTCTGCTCTAAATTGAGATGGAAAGCAAAAAGAAAGGGAAATCCAGAGTCTCGGGTGGAAAACAGACAATATTCAATTCTGAAAATAATTGTGCTTAGTGAAGCACAAGGAAGGTTTCAAGTTAAACTTGGAAGAGGTAAATATTATCAAATCTGGAGACACACATGAACTACAATTCCTCCCCTGAAAAAAGGAAACAAATCAATAATAGCTACTCTCTTGAGGACTTGCTATGTGTTACTGTTATTAGCAATTTCAATGGATTAAACAGTTTACCATATTTCATTAAATCTAAACTACTGTTAATTGTAAGAAGCCATCATTATGTTCTATACCACTAAGAAAGAAAAGAAATGCCCAAAACTATATAATGACACAACATTGATTTAGAATATACTTTGAGATATGGTCACTTTTACTACTACATTATGGAAATAGGTACTATTTATTATCTCTAACTTAACAGTTGAGTCAACAGTATCATTGTCACTTACCAAGGATAGAGAACTAGTTAGTGGAAATGTCAGTATTCAAACTTAGGTAGTCTAGCTCCAGAGAGTGTGTTTTTAAACCACCAGGTTATATACTCATCCCATATTCAAGTTTCATCACAGTGATGTCAGCATCTGCAAAGGCAGCCCATTATATTTTCTGGGCAATTCTAAAAACAGCAACAAGAGTAGCATAAGTAGCAACCATTTATATACCAGGTAGAATGCTAAGTGCTTTATAAAATTCTAGAATTAGTTCCAAATGCTGGGCAAGCAACCCATGCTTAGCCAAACATACAAAGTCACATCCATCCAGGACGCTTACCTCAACATTCTGTGGGTCTAGGATAGAGCCTACATGTCAGATATTTGGGGGGCTTATTAAAAATATTTTATCATTTAAACTCCCTATAAAATAGTTATAATTTTATCAACTTTGTAGGTATGTCTCACCATTGGATCATAGGCTCCTAACTCAACTGGGCTTACAGAACACCTGCCATGTTTTCTAAAATATGCAAATTAGCACAGTGTGGCTAGTAGGAAGCTCACAGCTGCCTTAGCATAAAAACTCACTGAGAAAAAGATCATTCTGCCAAATTCCATCAGGGAATGGGCTATGAGTGAGCTTGGTCTTAGTAAGTTTAGGTTATCGAAAAAGATTAGTCAGGTAATAATCTTTTGCAAGCTATGTAAGTATTCAACAGATAACTTGAAAATAGGTCCTAAATTTGTTTTCAAACCAAGTCCTTTCATTAAAAATCCTCACAGAGGAGCCAGCACAGCTCAGTGGTTGAGTATCAACCTCTGAACCAGAAGGTCAAGGTTCAATTTCTAGTCAGGACACATGCTCAGGTTGCAGGCTCGATCCTCATGTGGAGTGTACAGGAAGCAGCTGATCAATAATTCTCTCTTAACATTGATCTTTCTATATCTCTCTCTCCCTGAAATCAATTTAAAACATTTTTAAAAAATCCTCCCAGAAGTTACTCCAGAAGATTCTTTGGGCCACATGTCCAGCATTTTGCTAGCTTTTTGGTGCTTATAAATAATAGAACCAGAGTTCAAAATCTAACTGAACTTGTTGATACCTTTAAATCTAAGTGAACCTTTGGAAATGTTTATGGGAAGATGGTGACCAAGGTTTGTCCCTCAAATGAATAACAAAAGGATATAAGCAGGTGTAGGAAACTGTCCATTACAGACAGAGTCAGCACAGACATTCCTTATCCTTTTAGGTCACAACACTTTTTGATTCTACTCGTTAGCCAGTAATATTATCTTACTATTGCCAGGTAACATATGTTTTGTTGGATTTTTGTCCTTAAAACAATTAGGAAAGTTAGAGGATGTAGATTCCAATGAAACTATTATTCTCTTCTTCTTTATCAATTAAAAGCATTCCCATAATTTATTAATTCAGATTTTAGAAATTACTATTAAATTATGTTAGATGAAAAAGACATTATCTATTAAGGCTTATAAATGCAGTAAAAGTAACATTGTGTTTTTCATTTGAGAGATAAAGACCAACTGGCTTTGGAAATTCTCTTGGAAGGATGACTTTCACAAATGTTCTATTTAATCAACTTAAAAATGTTCAATAAGACTCAGTAGTATGATACAAAATATTAGATTTTTTTTAGTTTTATATGATAATAATGTTGATTTAACTTGGCATAATTATCAATTGTTAAATAGCCTTTCTGGATTTGCCATGATTTTTTCTACTCTATAAACAATTCAGCTCAGAGGCCGAAATACATCATTTAAATAGGTAGAAAATCATAGACATGAAAAATGACCTTGACATTAGCTATCTTTTCTAAAATTTCAAAAACACAATTTATCATTAAAAATTTAAAGTGTTCTAACTGCCTAACGTATCAAATAATTTTACTACCCAGGGATATATAATCATCCCAAATTACACATATTCAATGTTTTTTATAAGTATGAATAAACAAAATTATAGTACTCCTTTGCCTCCTTAGTATTAGAGACAATTTTTTTAAAAATTTATTGATTTTTTTACAGAGAGGAATAGTTAGAAACATCGATGAGAGAGAAACATCGATCAGCTGCCTCCTGCATACCTCCTACAGGGGATGTGCCTGCAATCAATGAACATGCCCTTGACCGGAATCAAACCTGGGACCTTTCAGTCCATAGGACAATGCTCTATCCACCGAGCCAAACTGGTTAGGGCTAGAAACACATTTTTATCTCAAAGGAGTAGTTGAGTATTTATCAAGGCAATTTTATAGAGAGAGCTGCTTCCGGAAGTACTAGTATAGAGAGAGCTTTATAGACAGAATTACAGAGAGAGCTTCACATTCTTGAAGGCAGGAATTAAATCCAGAGACAATTCAATCAACAGAGTTGTGGTAGCCAGCAATCAAAATCACGATGTTGCACTGAAACCTGAAGACCACCCTGATGCTGCAAGAAATCACTTCTATCCTAGGAAATCTCTCTGTAAGCCTTTATGTTCCTGAAAGATACGGGCCAACAACTTCACTGGTCTTCAGAACAAATGTCCTGTGAGTTTTCTTTTTTTTTAAAAAAAATTTTGTTTTATTGCTTAAAGTATTACAAAGAGTGTTAAAAAAGTCTCCATTTTTTCCCCTTGATCTTCCCCCCCTCTCCTACCCCCAGTGTCTTGTGTCCATTGATTATGCTTATATGCATGCATAGAAGTCCTTCAGTTGATCTCTTAACTCCCCTCCAACCCTCCCCAGCCTTCCAGCTGTAGTTTGACAGTCTGTTCAATGCCCTGTGAGTTTTAAAGGGGCGGAGGCGGGGGCGGGGAAGGGGCATATGGGGTGATGAGCTAGGCAGAGCAGCCCAAGGCAAGCAGAAAGAGCACTCCTGGCTCACTGTGTTAGTTCCTCCCCAAGGCACCCCCACCTTGCTGAAAGACCTGTCGAGTGGTTTTGCTATACTAGACCTGACTTTCTTCATTTGGGAATGAACAGCTTGAAGTTGATCGTCTCAGACAGCTCTATGTTTTTATTTTTTTTGAGAAAGAACGTTAGAATTTGTCAAGAAAATTGCTTATGATGTTATGTTACAGTCAGATAAGTTGTTCTAGAGCAAATAGTCAAGCAGCTCATCAGGGCTGCTCTGAATAAAAAGACAGCAGCTATAATGTGGCTGAACGCATGCTGTGCGGGAAATTGGAAAACCTACTTTTGATAGAGTTTCCATGTAAACTTCAGGCAATTCATCTCCCCCCATTGAACTGCTTGTCCCTAACAGCAGTTTTGAAAAGATTCAATATAGTAATATATGTGAACATATTTGGTGAAGTATAAAATGCTGCACAAATGTGAGGTGTGTTTTTATTACGCATCTAGAGAGAGTCTATCCATCAGTAATCCTGCCAACATCCAGGTCATTTTAAGTCTGAACAGACACCCAATTCCTCTTCACCTCCCTCACCTGCATACCACAGGCAACCACAGGGACAGCAGGGCTAGAGTTTTTGATTGAAGAAAATTATCCTGTGTTTTCCATGGAACATTTATTTTCATCAACTTTGATCCTTAGTCTTCCTTTATTATTTCAAGGATTTGAATATTTTATCAGTATCTGCTTTTGTCTGATGTATTTGTTTGCAACTGACTAAGCACTTTAATTGGACAATTATTTTTAAACAGTCAGTGCATTGTAAATTTATTATTTGTTTGCTTTTATGCTGAGTAATTTGACAGCCATGAACATTTTTGGCTTTATTTTATTTAAGGGTTTCACCTGCATTGTTATCATTGAGTTACAGGATAATCCAGTTCTAGGTGCTCGTAATAAATGAATTCAGATTTATAACTTTAGAGACCCATAACCTGTGGCATTAGATTCAACGAGCAAAGCTTTAGACAGCACAGTCAATGGAAAACATAAACATAAAACCACCCCAAACTTCAAGGAAACGTGTCTGGTTAACTGCACACACTTCCTTTTCTTTCTTGCTCTCTTTCTCTTTTTAAGGAAACAAACAAACAAACAAACAAAAAATCTTTGTAGTTATTAGGTCCAAAAATTCTACTGACGCTACTGCCTAAAATCTGTTTACCATCTGCTCCAACAGGAAAATTGTGCAGTCACTTTAACCTCCCCTTCGTAACTTTAGGAAATTCTGAATTTGTGGGAAAGTCCTAACTAGATGTGGAAAAAGCACCTTCTAAAGCTGCCTTTAGCTCTGGGTTCTCAGGACCGCATCATGCAGGAGCATTCTCACGTGCACTTGCATATTAGTTGCCCAGCAGCTGAGGTGAGGTTTGCCGGGTGTCACTGAGGTTTAACAGTAACCACACATCCTGAAGTTACTTTCAGTGAATCCTTCCTTTTGGGATCCAGTACTTGTCAATTGCAGTGGTTGAAGACAGGGGTTTAAGAGTGTTTTATATCAATAAAGAACTCTGGATTGGAGCTTCTTCATCTCCTGTTTACTCCAGCCCAAAGTACGGCTCTGATGGTAACATAAATAGGCTTATTTATGAATTGTTGTTTTATGGTTGAGTTGATTTCAGATGTCATTATAGGTTTTTATTTATCTTTTCCTTTCCACTTAACAGTGAGAATTTACAATACCCTTTTTCAAGCCACAATCCAAACAAGTTAGATTCAAGGGATTTTTTTTTTCCAGTATGAAATATACTATGTATTTTCTGAAATCTCCACTATACTAAATTTTCCATGAGGTGAGAAAAAAATTTTGTTCCCTGCTGTAGTCACAGAAGATACTCAATAATATTTGTTTAGAAGGTACTCAATAAGATTTGTTTAATGAACAAATGAATGAATGAGTCCAAACATAACATGTTGAGACTCATTTACTGCTAAAGTAATAGTCCGTTTTATGTTTTCCTTTTTTTATTAAGTAACTAGAAGCCCAGTGCACAAAAATTTGTGCACTCGGGTGGGGTGTGGGGGGAGGAAGGGTCCCTCAGCCCAGCCCGGCCTGTGTCCTCTAGCAGTCTGGGACCCCTCGGAGGATGTACACCTACTGCCTTAGTCCTGCTCCCTAGAGGATTGGGCCTAAGATGGTAGTTGGACATCCCTCTGGAATCCTGGGAGCCCTCAGGGGATGTCCACTTGCCAGCAGGAAGCAGGCCTAAGCTGCAGTCGGACATCCTTAGCACTGCTAAGGAGGAAGGCGAGGCCCCCACCACCACAGCTGTACTGGCAGCCATCATCCTGGCTTGTGGCTGAGCAGAGCTCTCCCTGTGGGAGTGCACTGACCACCAGGGGGCAGCTCCTGCCCCCTGGTGGTCAGTGTGTGTCATAGTGAGCAGTCATTGCCAATCGTTCCACTGTTAGGGTCAATTTGCATATTACCCTTTTAATATATAGGATAGAGGCCTGGTGCATGGGTGGGGGCCAGTTGGTTTGCCCTGAATGGTGTCCCGGATCAGGGTAGGGTTCCCGCTGGGGTGACTGGCCAGCCTGGGTGAGGGGCTGAGGGCCATTTTCAGGCTGTCCACACCCCCTTCAGGGAGGGGGGTCCTGCTGGGGTGCCTGGCCAATTTGGCTGAGTGGCTGATGGCTGTTTGCAGGCTGGCCAAACACCCCCAGTGGGAACCTTCACCACATGAAAGTGTGGCCAGCCTGGGTGAGGGGCTGATGGCTGTTTGTAAGCTGGCCACATTTCCTCCAGGGTGGGGGTCCCCCCTGGGGTGAGGGGCTGATGGCTGTTTGCAGGCTGGCCATGGCCTCCAGCCACCCAAGCTCCCAGCAAGGCTGGCTAGAAGCAGGTCTCTGGGATTTATTTATCTTCTATAATTGAAATTTTGTTGCCTTGAGCAGAGGCCAAAGCTGGCCAGGGCAGATGTGAAGCTTGGCTTCCTTCATCGCCAAGGCAACCAAACCTCCTGCTTGCTTCAGCTCCATGGCTCTCCACCACCATCTTGGTTGGGATAATTTGCATATAGCCACTCTTATTGGCTGGTGGGTGAGGCTTGGGTTGTAGCAGAGTGAAACCAATGTGCATGTTTCTCTTTTATTAGTATAGATTTGTAATAGAGGAAACAACAGAAAGATGAACAGCATCTTTAGAAAAAATTAATAGCTACCCCCCTTTGTTGCACTCTCCCTAAGGAATTCAATACAATGTATTTTTCTATCCATTTCTGCATGCTTACAAAGATACATAAATATCTTATCTAATAAAAGAGTAATATTGAAATTGACTGTTTCTATGGGATGCCTAAGCCAAGCCCACCAGCCAATCAGAGAGGCTGTATGCAAATTAACCCAGCCAAGATGGAGGCTGGAATCACGGAGCTAGAGTAAACAGGTGGCTTCCGTTGCACCAGGAGTAAACTGTCTGCCTAGGCCGGCTGGGCCTCTCTCTGCTCACGGCAACATAGTTGCAATTATAGAAGCCACGGAGCTGAACCAAACAGGAGGCTTCCGTTGCACCAGTGATGGAGGAAACTGCCTGCCTAGGCCAGCTGAGCCTCTACTAAGGCAACATTGTTTCAATTATAGAAGCCACAAAGCTGAAGCCAACAGGAGGCTTTGTTACCTGCCTAGGCCTTGGCTTAAAGCAACAGTTTCAATTATAGAAGATAAATAAACCCCAGAAATCTGCTTCCAGCCAGCCTTGCTGGGACATTGGGTCAACGGGAGCTGTGGGCAGACTGAAATCCTGAAAATGGCCCTCAGCCCTGCACCCAGGCTGCCCAGACACTCCAGTAGGGACCTGAACCCTGAAGGGACTGTGGGCAGCCTGAAAATGCCCCTCAGCCCCCCACCCAGGCTGCCCAGGCACCCCAGTAGGGACCCAAACCCTGAAGGGACTGTGGGCAGCCTAAAAACAGCCCTCAGCCCCTCACCTAGGCTGGCCACACCCCAATGGGGTGAGGGTCCACACTGGGGGGCTTGGCCAGCCTGCAAACAGCCATCAGCCCCTCACCCAGGCTGGCCAGGCATGGCAGCAGGAGGACATCCCCTGAGGGGTCCCAGACTGTGAGAGGGCACAGGCTGGGCTGAGGTACACCCTGAGTGCACAAATTTTTGTGTACTGGGTCCCTAGTATATGTATATATACATAAATATACATATATATCCACACATACACATATATGCATGTATACACACTTTCTTTTCTTTTTTCCCCTCATTCCCCTTCACTTCCTCTTCCTGTCTTCCTCCTTAACATTTACTCTAAAGTTCTTTTATTCCATCTACTATTATAATACAAATCTCCCTCCAGTTCAATAGAAATTATATATAACACTGGTCTTTCTAATAACTGAATAGAGAAATATTTGAATTAATGTAACCATTCTTCTTTTATGGACATTCAGGTTGTATCTCAATATCTGTCACTATATACAATGCTTATGTAATATCCTTATAAATATTTATGAAGACTGGATTCTTGGGTCAAAACTACACATATAAATATATACATATGTATTTACACACATATATTAAATACACACATACACACTCTCATAATATTGTGTGTTAAAAGTGATCTAGCCCTGGCCTGTGTGGCTCAGTTGGTTGGAGCAGCATCCCATGCACTGAATGGTCACGGGTTCAATTCCAAATCTTAGCTATTGTAAATTGTGCTGCATGAACATAAGGGTGCATATATCCCTTCTGATGGGTGTTTCTGATTTCTTGGGATATATTCTTATAAGTGGCATTACTGGGTCAAAGGGGAGTTCCATTTTTAATTTTTTGAGGAAACTCCATACTCTTTTCCATAGTCGCTGCACCATCTGTATTCCCACCAGCAATGTACAAGGGTTCCTTTTTCTCCACATCCTCACCAGCACTTGTTGTTTGTTGATTTGTTGATGATAGCTATTCTGACAAGTGTGATATCTCATTGTTGTTTTGGTTTGCATCTCTCAGATGATTAGTGACTTTGAGCATACTTTATGCTCAAAGTCACTAATGTCTCTTGTTTCCATATGTCCACTTTCAAGAAGTGTCTATTTAGATCCTTCGCCCATTTTTTGATTAGATGGTTTATCTTCCTTTTGTTAAGTTGTATGAGTTCCCTATAAATTTTAAAGATTAAACCCTTATTGGATGTAACATTGGCAAATATGTTCTCTCATGCAGTGGGCATTCTTCTTCTTTTTTTTTTTTTGATGGTTTCTTTGGCTGTGCAGAAGCTTTTTACTTTGACACTGAGTGGCCAGGTTATTATTACCACCTGACGTTTGTAGGCAAATTAGCTATAATTTCACGCTGAAGTTGCTAGAGGGCCAGGCCATTATGAATAGGGAAGCAGGTTGTTTACCATGACAGTAGAAGTGATTTTTTTTCCTGAAAATATGGGTAAACAATGCAATTTAACAGTCTTTGAATGTGGGACATATATATTTGTGTTGTTTAATAATAATCTGGCCACTCAGTGTAGTCCCATTTGCTTATTTTTCTCCTTAGTTTCCATTATCCTAGAAGCTGTAAAGATATTGTTACGATATGTCTGATATTTTGCTGCCTATGGCTTTTTCTAAGATTTTTATAGTTTCTCGTCTTATGTTTAAGTCTTTTATCCATTTTGAGTTTGTTTTGTGTATAGTGTAAATTGGTGGTCTAGTTCATTTTTTTGCATGTATCTGTCCAATTTTCCCAACACCATTTATTGAAGAAATTGTCTTGACTCCATTACATGCTCTTACCTCCTTTGCCAAATATTAATTGAGCATAATGGCTTCCCTGGATTCTCTGTTCTATTCCATTGTTCTATGTGTCTGTTCTTGTGTTAGTACCAAGCAGTTTTGAAAACAGTGGCTTTGTAATATAGCTTGATATCTGGTATTGTGATTCCTCCAACTTTGTTCTTCTTTCTTCTTTGTTTTCATTGGTGTGGCTACTTGGGGCCTTTTTTTTATTCCATACGAATTTTTGGAGAGTTTGTTCTAGGACTGTGAAATGTGCCATTGGTATTTTAATGAGGATTGCATTGGAGTTGTAGATTGCTTTGGTTAGTATAGACATTTTAATGATGTTGATTTTTACGAATCTGTGAACATGGTATATTCTTCCACTTGTTTATATCTTCCTCTATCTCTTTTTTCAGCTTCCTGTAGCTTTCTGAGTGCAGGTCTTTTACTTTCTTAGTTAAGTTTATTCCTATGTAGCTTAATTTTTTTTGTTGTTGCAATGGTAAGTAGGATATTTTTTTAGTTTCTCTTTATGTGAGTTCATTATGCTTGCATTTTTGAAGTAACTTTCACTTACCCACAGATTATTATTTTTTCCATACATGGCTGAACTGGATAAGCTAACATGTTATTTAAGTTTTCACATCAATATTTTAAAGTGAAAATTATCTTTAGTTTTCTTATGGGGTACGATCTCTATAACATTTTGCTGTTAAACTTTATGCTGTTAACATTATGCTGGTTTCTTGAATTAGGAAGCTTCCAAATTTTTTCTATTCCTTGGATTCTTTAAATAACATAGAAGTTACATTTTTAAAAAGGTCTAGTTAAAATTCAGCTATAAAAATCATCTCAAGTTGAATGCTTCAAAAAATTTAGATTTCCATTTACCTTTCTAATATCTCTTACGGATATTGTTTTTTGGTGTTTACAGCTGATGATTGAAAGGCTTTGACATTAAATAAAGATCTCAGAAAATTTCCTCAATAAAACTGGCCAAAAAAAGTAAATGCTGGGGAGGAGCAATGTCCCACCAGAAAACCACTGGAGAGTTACTTTATTAAGTCATACTGCAAAGAACCATCTTTATTCCTTGGATTTCAGTAGCCATTGGAAGCAGCAGGACAAACAGTTACCAAATGATTCAAATTGTTGAGCATAAATGAACAGTTGTTTTTTTTGTTTTTTTTTTGCTCCTTTTTCAAGTGTACCTTCAGCTGAGAGATGCAGGGTGAAGAGTAACATAGTCATATACCATTTTCTTTGTTCCAAAGCCTTCCTTGCCCCAGTTAGGCTCCATTTCAAAACAAGGTCAGGAAACAAACTTGTTATTTTCTTTGTAAAAGTGATTTTTTAAGCTCCTAAATATATTTCTTCAAATATTTCAATAAACATCTGCTCCCGGGCCTCTATTTCTCATACCAGTCAACTTTTCCTCTTTTCGTTCTCATAGCAGCCAAAACATGTCCCATAAAGGCAGGCATTTCCTACATCACTGGGTTTGCAATTTTATCTTTGCTTCTGGAGCTGAACTATTTTCCAATTCTCCTTTTGGCTACACCCCCACACCGGCATGGGCTTCTGTTCATTACACTCTTACCATTGCTTTGAGTCACCAGAATCACCCTCCATAGAGCAGACTAACTCAGTAGTGGCCCCTTCCTGAAATGATTTAATTGCTTCTGATGCAATATTTGAATCTCTCCAGATGAACGGCAATATCAAAATTAAATCTGTTGTTTCAGAAAGCGAACCACATGAAGCATGTGTACCACTTGGAAATGACACGCAGAACTAGATGATCAAGATGTATCATCAAGCCCAAGAATGCCACTAGCACATCAGAGATGGTCAGAAAGAAAGACCATTCATACATTTTGTTCTACTTCATCTCAGCACGACACACACAAAAGACAAGCACACACTTCATGAGAAAAGGGCCTTTGCATTTTGATCTGTATAAAAGAAAACAGATTGCTCAGGCTGATAAACCATGGGTTGGGGGAATTACATCCTAAATTAACAAAAGTTACTACACTTACTCCTCATGGTAGAACCTGATAAATTTCCTTTCTTAAAATTTAAATTTTAGTTCCATAGAGATGAACAGGCCAATTTTTAAAAATAAATTTTTTGGGGTGACATTGGTTAATAAGATTATATAGATTTCAGGAGTACATTTCTATGATAAATGATCTATATACTGCATTGTGTGCCCAAAGTCAAATCATCTTCTGTCACTATATATTCCACCTCCATTTGCCATTTACTACCCGCTACCTCCATTCCCTACGGTAACCAGCATACTATTGTCTGTGTCTATGCATTTCAATTTTATATCCGATATGTGAGTGAAATCATATGGATCTTAGTTTTTTCTGACTGTCTTATTTCACTTAGTATAATATTCTCAAGGTTCATCCAGTTGTTGCAAATGGCAATATTTCATCTTTTCTTATGGCTGAGTGGTAAATATGTACCAAATCATTTTTTAAAAATATGTTTTATTGATTTCTGAGAGGAATGGAGAGGAAGAGATAAAAACATCAGTGATGAGAGAGAAACATCCATCGGCTGCCTCCTGCACACCCCACACTGGGGATTGAGCCTGCAACCCAGGCATGTGACCTGACCAGGAATCGAACCATGATCTCCTGGTTCATAGATCCAGCTCAACCACTGAGTCATGCTGGCTGGACTAAAGGGCAGCTTTAAAAGGTGCGTCATTCACATCTAGTTAGGACTTTCCCCCAAATCCAGAATTTCCTGAAATTATGAAGGGGAGGTTAAAGTGACTACATCTAATCTCCATCCTCTTTTGAAAATTCAGATCTTTGCCACCTCCCCTTTTATGTGTTTGTGGTCACAAATTATCTCTATTTAGGTTGTAAGTTTGTTGGTGATCTTACTCGTAGTTTTGTGATACTTTGGTCTTTGTTTTATTTCAGGTGGTATAACCCCCTTGAGTATTTCTTTCAGTGTAGTGTTCTGATGATAAATTGCCTCAGCTTATCAGAAAAGTATTTCTCCTTCATATCTAAAGGATAACTTTGCTAGATATATTATTCTTGGCTGGTAATTTATCTCAGTAGTGTGAATATTTGGTTCTATTCTCTTCTAGCTTGTAGAGTTTCTGCTGAGAAGTCACATAACCTAATGAGTTTTCCTGTACAAATTACTTTCTTCTTTTCCCTGGCTTCTTTGAGACTTTTTTCTTTGTCATTTATTTTCAACAGTTTTAATACAATGTGCCTTGGAGAAGGCCTCTTTGAATTTAGGTAATCAGGTGTTCTGTCGGCTTGTTGGATTCAAGGATATAGCTCTCTCCCTAGGTTTAGGGAGTTCTCATCAACTATTTGTTTGAATAGACTCTCTGTTCCATTCTCCCTTTTTTCTTCTGGTATATCTATTATCTTTATATTGCTCTTTCTGATGGAGTCAGTTCTCAGAATTTTTCACTTTTTTTTTTTCTCAAGTCTCTATGTTATTTCCATCTATACTAATGAAAGGGTAATATGTTAATTAGACTGGACACGTTCCGGATGTCCTTTCAGACAAAGCCATGGTGGCAGGAGCCAACGCAGAGGCAGTTAGAGGCAATCAGGCTGGTAGGCAGAGGGAGTTAGGGGTGATCAGGTAGGCAGGCAGGCAAGTGGTTAGGACCTAGCAGTCCCAGATTGTGAGAGGGATATCCTACTGCAGGGATTGGGCCTAAACCAGCAGTTGGACATCCCTCAAAGGGTCCCAGATTGGCGAGGGTGCAGGTTGGGCTGAGAGACACCCTCCTCCCCACCCCCATGCATGAATTTTATGCACTGGGCCTCTAGTATTTCTATCTTTGATATCACTAATCCTTTTCTCCACCTGATCAGCTCTATTTCCTATGCTAACTAGTTAATTCTTGATCTCTTTTTTTGAGTTCTTCATATCCAGAATACCTACTGGGTTCTTTTAAAGTTTCAGTCTCTTTGGTAAAATACTAATTTTGTTTGTTGACTTTTTGTTTCAATAAACTGCCTGTTTTCTTACATTTCATTGGATCTTTTCAGCACTGCATTCTTAAATTCGCAATCACTTAAATCATATATTTCCATACATTTAAGTTTATTTTCTGGAAACTTTTCATTTTCTTTCTGAGCTGCTTTGTTACCTTGGTTAGTCATGGTGTTTTATGGAAACACTTCTCTGGCTGAATGCTCTCCATGGTGTGGTTAAAAAAAGGGCCTGTGTCCCCTGGGAAGGTGGGTGCCTCCCCTGTGATCTGGTCACCCCCGTTCCAGGGGACCAACACCACAGGGGAATGTGGTGGGCAAGGAGGCTTCATATTTGTGAAATCCCAGTGCTGTCCCAGCAGCCAGATGCCATGTGCAAATACAGCCTTGATGTGTGGGTGACCCGGCCACCTCTTTTGCTGCTTTGTCCTCCTTGCCACGGTAACAAGTAGACCTCTGTGGCATCCCTCCTGTACCTGACCCTGGGATTAGTTACAAAGTGTGCCCTTCACCCAAGGAACAGTGCTTTTATAGAACCAGTTCTTGGGTTTGTAGATAATGAACTTTGCAACCTGACACAAAGGGTAAGGGGAGGCAGGCTCTGGGAAGTAAATGGAGATAGACAGGCTCCGTGGCCTTGTTTATCTGTTTGGAATGCTGATTGCTGGACAACCGTGGCTGCACCTCTGTGCTTTATCCCTGCCCAGGTCATTGGGCTCAGTCACAGTTTGAACTGCCCACTCCTATAGGAATTCTCACTAAATCTCTGCTTATTCTGGCTGAAGGGAGTGCTAGTCACAACCTAATTCCTCCCCTCTCCAGGTTCAGTGAGTTCCTAGCTAGAGGGCTGTGTCCAGGTATCCTTTGAGCTCTTCTCCCTTCTTACCTCCCTGGTTCACTGGCACTTGCCTACCTTTAGATGTTTTACTGTGCAGATCTCTTAGATATATGTAAGAATTGAGCAGGGAATCCTTTGTTGAATTTTACCTGTTCAAATTGTTGGAAATTCAAGGGGAGAGACCAACGGGATTTCTCACTCCACCATTCTTCTGACATCATCACAATAACCCAATTTTTTATATTTTATCTTTCAACCATAAATATAAGAAAATATGGGTCCTTGTGGGTACATTGTATATTTTCTAGAAAACAAGTTTGAAATCTTTTGAAAGGGATAACTGTGTGAGGATAATAAAGTACCTTTCTGAGGAAATCTCTGCAACTGTATACCACCTTGTCTGTGATCACTCTGCCCCTTTGCATCTGATTTATGCTTCTTGCACATGGTCCATCACTAGAGTTCCAAATATTTAATGTGTTCCCCTATATGTCCCAGCCTCCTCTATGGTGAAGTTGGGGCCATGTGACTTGGTTTGGCCAATGGGCTTTGAGCTCGTGTCACTTCTGAGCTGAGTCAATTAAAGATGGGTGTGCTTCCTTCATTGTTCTTTACCTGTCCTGCTATAACTCAACAGGCCACAGGGAGAGAGCACAGTATCACAAGACTGGGACACCTGTGCTCCGGTGTCACCTAATGGAAAAGAGGCCCTGCCATCCCATGGTAGACTATGTGTGAATTAAAAATAAATATATACTGACTAAGCCACTGAGATTTGGGCTTTAACAGTGTTTGCAGCTAGCATTAATTACCCTAAATAACACAGTGAGCAAGCACAGGACATTACAGGATAAAGGGACTTAAGAGCTCACCTATATCAGTATGTTTCAAACTCTGATTGGTCTCAACAAGAGAAGACCTTTGTCACATGAAATATAAAATACTTAGAGACAAAAGTGAAACTGCTTTGTTAGCAGTGTTGGTGGATTTCCTAGAGTCCTAGACAAGTCTCTTCTTCCCTGACCTTATCTCCACCTTCAGTCACAAATAGTCTTTGACATTCACGCCTCCACAGATTTACTGAGCAAGGTCACCATAAGATACAATTTGAAAAGTATCAATCTTGTCTATCTCCCTCAATTTGCAGACGTTCTAGGAGCTTATATAGCTTGCTCAAGTTCTTCCTCACACATACAGAACAGATCTCTCTCTTGTATTTTTATTGCTTTCTCCCTTTCTCTGTGAATTTTTTTCAATCCACATGATGAAATAAAGATTTGAATCTACCAGATGGAAAAGTTTTGAAAGGAAGGTTTCTTGGTTTGCCTGTAGTACAAGCCCAGCCCACTGTCCACCTGCTACACATGCACATGTACAACAGATCTTTGTACTTTCAAGAATATTTTAACAGCATTGTTCACTATAGAAAGAACCTATTCTGAATAGTGATTTTATCTTGAAGAGTTGATACTACGATGTGATGTATCTCACAGATGTTAAAATGAACAAACTATCATAACAGACAAAAAACAGATGAATCTTGGCAATACAATATTATAAAAAATTAATTTACAAACATAACATATAGCATGATATTTTTCATAAAGTTAAACAAAAATAAGCAAGTTTCTATATGTGTGTAAATGTATGTGTGTAATATACATGGAAGCAATAGATATGTATTTCACATACAGAAAGGAAGATAAGCCAATGGCAAACACATGATTCAAGATAATACTTAGCCTAGATTGAGGGAGGCAAACGATGTCAGTTGTTATTTCCAAGGCCTTAGCTTTTGCTTTAGGTTCTGGATTCACAGTTAGACACATAAATGTGGAGAAACAAGGAGCATGTGATTTGAACTTTAGGCTGTGATTAATTCAATTCTGGGTCTTAGGTCTAAAGGAAAAGAATAATAGTGAAGAACCCCAATAAATTTTAGGATAAAAACATGGAGGAAAAACTTGTTTTTCTATCCCTCCATAAGCTCACCACATACACAATTACCTACTCTTGGTTTAAATATTGAAAGGAATATCAGCAATTATTTTATAATATTAGTAACTTTTGTAAAGATAAATAACTATTCTGCTACCTAAAGAGTACAAATGATAAATGATACCCAATTTAAAAATAACATGGACTTTCATGCCCCCCAGGAACAGAAAAATATGTATGATCCAGTCAATGATGGGTATTTGCATACTATATTCACATACTCCCTCACTTACAGAGGATACTAGTAAAATGGAACCAGAATGGTTTAAATTAGGCAGCCTTAGAATGCATTCCACTTCTAGTTTCACATCCCTAACAATACTAGCATAGTGCCCTCTCACCACTCTCACTCAGTTTTCTCCTCTGACTACATGGGTAATTTGAATCTATCACCCAACCAGTTTTTATACCCCAGGCTCCCCATACATTGTTGTGAGCATTAGAAAGTAAATGCAAACATTTTTTAGTATATGATCTAATACTTAGTGGTTTTCCAAGACATGCTGATTGAATTTTAATCTCAAAGTCAACAAGTAAAATATTGTTGAGATGGGCATTCAGTAATATTTCAAGCAAGCTACAGTGTGATGATACGGATGTGTTCTTTAAAAATGAATAGCTAAGTCTCACTCTTCCCATTTCCCTAAATCTGCTTATCCAGAAACATGGAAAAAGAAAAATGCATACACACTTGTATTCTGTATGTGTAGTTTAGAAACACTTTATTAAATCATCAATTCTCATTTATAGAATATTTTGAGTTTCAGAGTTATTACTTTATTCTATGTGGCACTACTATAATGAAGGTAATGAATTTCTCCTTCATTTTAGTGCTAGAATTTCATTAAAACATGTGCTAAAATTAGGGAATTAATAATCCATGAGAACTTAATTGCATTAATTATCCTTTCTCACCCTCAATGTTTTATAATGAAACTAAATAAGGGATGCAATAATGAAATAAAGGAGAAGTTGGATTTTCACATTTTATAAACATGCTTACAAAAATAACTGTGCTATTTTGTTTGGAATGTTAGTTAGGTTAATCATGTGCTGAAGAAAGAGAAAGCCTTGGGGCAGGCAAGGACAAAGAGGGGTGACTTTGAAATGATATATTAGGTGTCCTCCTTTGCTCTTATGTGAGAAAAGATGAGAAAACAAAGCTTTCAAAAGAATATTCATGTTTACAGATAATTATGAAACTTAAAGCAGATTTCCATTGCCCCTTTTCCAATGTGGCACATAAATATGTTTAAGTTTTTGAGTGCAAGTCTACACAGATTGAGAAAACCATTTCCAGGCTTTAATCAATGAAATATCCTGAACTTGACTCATGATCTAAAGACTATCTTAAAAAAGAGTGGAAAAGGCCAAACTAGACCAGTCTTTGCTCCCGGGAGGCACACTACTCACTAGACCAGGAGCCATCTGCTACCATCCCTAGATACTACCACTCAAGGTAAGTAGAATGCTGTCCTTGGACACTCTTCCTCACTCCCTGTCTTCACTACCACCACCTCCTCAACACAACATACAACTGAGACTGCAGATCCCTGACAACTATGAAGTAAATAGCACAGTGCATTTTTGGATGAATGTTTCTGCAAACAATATCTTATTGAGTGAAGAATCTGAAATCTAAGAATTTAAGTGGAAGCTACATATTGGCTTCTCAGATCAACTTGTTTATCTAAGAAGGAAAACTTTACATCACACATATGAACAAAGGGCAAGATCAAGGTCAGTCTTCTCTCTTCGTTTATGGAAAATTTTGATCTTACATTGTGTGAGAATGAGACCAAAAAAATACATGTGACCTATGAAAAATATGGTCAAATAAGGTACAAATTCAGAAGATAAATTATACTTCCTTCAGAATAGGAATCAGAAGAAAACTTCCAAGAACTGTTTGACATCTTCAATAAGGTTCAAGAGACATGGCCTCTATGATATAAAAGAAGGCTGAAATAGCTAGTTGAAAAGTCAAATAAATGGGCTAAGGATTGGTTGCTAAAAAGAAATGCTACAGCTAAGTTAAAATTCATTTTGGAAACTGTAGCAAGAAGTGTCTGTTCTAAGGAGATGTGTACCAGTGAAGTGTGGAAACTCAAGAGCTTCTCAGTGCTCTGAAGAATGGGAGGAAATTAAAACAATGCAAGTGATGCCTGATAGAAAACAAAACATGCAAACAACTATGTAGTTTTCTTAAATGTAAAAGCAGAAGCATCAGAACAAAAGCAATCGGAGATAAAGCACAATCCATATTTTCTGAGCAAATTGAAAAGACTTGTGTTCTGAGAATGACTGATTTACATATACCTATTAGTAAATTTTGAACTATAAAAAAAAGGAATTTCTGGTATGTTTTAAAACTATAAAAATAAAACAAAAAAATCTGCATATATTAGTTCATATTAGAAAAAAAAGAGGGGGGGTTCTAACAAATGACCCAAACTAAGTGAGCTGTAGATATGTTCACCATATTATAAAATACAAGGACTCAAGAAAAAACATGCAAATAATGATAAGAGAAGATTGTGACACAATTTTTAAAAAATTCTATACAAGCTGTTTTTCATGACTAAGGCAGAAAGAAATATGTTCTCATACATGTGAGTGATCTTTATATATAGTGTGTGCATGTTAATATGTCAGAAGCTACTCCAATTGACCCACAAATAGAACATGATCAATGATTCAGAGCTGTCGATAATTGTTATAAGAAGAAACACTAATTTTAAAAGGCAAGAGATTGTCATTCCTGCCCTCTGTCATGACTAGAGCTTGACTATAAGGAGGAATCAATGTGCTAAGAGTAATGAGGCAACAAGGTATAAGTTGCTGAAATTTCTAACTCTCAAAAGGCTTTTCCAGCCCTGGGCTTCCTAAACGGAAAGGGGAAGGGAGGTAAAGAGAAGAGCAAGAAAAGGAAGGAGAGGAGATTCCATTTTCATCCAAATTGGATCCCACAACTATCAATCTCAGTGAGATAATCTCTTCAGAATAATCCTTGTCAAACTTCCGGTTAAGATGGCAGAGTAGGTAAGCAGGAGACTCGCATCCTCCCACAGCCACATCAAAATGAAAACTAAACTACAGAACAACCATTATTCAGAACCACTTGAAATTTGGCTGAATGGAAGTCCTACAACTAGGGATTAGGGACTGAAAGAAGTCACAGAAAGCCTGGTAGAAGGGTTGGAAATGCAGAACAGGCTGGTCCACACATACATGTGGTAGACAATTGGGAGGTATATCTTAGCTACAGAGGTCTCCCCTGAGGAGCAGCAGTCCCAGCCCCACACCAGGATGCCCCAGCTCAGGGTTCCAGTGCCAGGAAGAAAAGTCCCCATAACTTTGGACTGTAAAAACCAGTGGGATTGAGGCTGAGGAAGAGAGAGGGTTGCTGGTGTACAAGGCAGTTCCTCTTAAAGGGTTTGTGCATGGACTGACTCAGACTCACTCCCTCTGAGCTCCAGCACTTGGAGCAGCAGCTTGAAAGGGACCAGAAACATCTGAGGAAGAACTGAATTATCTGGCATCAGGACAAGAGCTAAAGGGGTGGCTTTCTCTAAGACATAAGCACTGGCAGAGGCCATTGTTCTTTTGATGAGCTGTCCCTCCACAGGGCCAGCAGGTGAGCACCATAACTGAGACTCCATTAAACTGGCTCACCCTATTGGCTCCACTGTTATAATCCCTGAGATCATGCCCCACCCCAATTGTAGGCCTATTCAAGCTATTTCCAGTGGCTTTTTTATATGAACAGCCTGTCTTGACTCATGCTTCAGATATTCTAAATATCTTAAACAACCAGCAGCTAGCCTCAGCATGCCCTTTATCTCTCCCTAAGTGGCCCCAGGCTCTGCACTGGCAGCAGCTGGCCTTGCTTTTCAGCTTGGCCTAGACTGGGCATCTCCATGCCCAGCACAAGTAGCAGCCATCTCCAGATCACTTTGTAGCTCATGCTGGGTGGCCCCATGAAGAACAAGGTGGCATCTGACCTTGGCCTGAACTTCCTGAGAGGTCCCATAGCCAGAGCACCTAGTGGACAGCATCAGACCATGTTGAAGCACCACTATCCAATCACCTCCATAAGTGACACACCTAAAGGGCAAACTCAGGGGGCAACAGAGCCAGCTGAAGTAAGTACTGCTCTTTGGAGTGGGCCTCTGCACAGCTGATTCTCCATGGTGGTCTGAGGTCACAGCCAGTCCTTGGAGCTGATTGGCCTGGGGGTGTGTGTGGTAAATCCCTTCCATTGATCTGCCAACAGCAATCAAGGTTCAACTATAATAGGGAAGGTCACACAGCCCACAATGGGGATACACCTGGAAGGCCCAGCTTGGATGATCAGGAAGACTGTTCCAATGGACTCTACAGGACACCTACCACTTAAGTCCACTCTACAAAGCTTGGGAGATATAGTAGCTCTACCTGATAAACAGAAGCAAACACAGGAGGCAGCCAATATGAGGAAGCAAAGAAACATATCTCAAATGAAATAATGGAACACAACTCCAGAAAAAAAAACAACACTAAACAAAATGGAGACAAGAAATCCACCAGATGCAGAATTCAAAACACTTGTTATAAGGATGCTCAATGAACTTAGGGGATGAGTAGGTGAATTTAGTGACACCTTCAACAAAGAGATAGGACACATAAAAATGGAAATAGAAAAAATAAAAAAGAATCAGAAATGAAGAATATGTTAACTGAAATGAAGAATTTACAAAGAATCAATAGTAGAGGAAATGAAGCTGATATTTAAATCAGTGATTTGGAATCTAGGAAAGCAAAAACACTCAATCAGAACTGCTAAAAGAAAAAATAACCCCCAAATATGAGGATAGTGTAAGGAGCCTCAATTTTAAGCATACCAACATTCACATCATGGGAATGCCAGAAGGAGAAAAGAAAGAGACCAAGAAATAAAAAAAAAAACCTATTTGAAAAAATAATGACAGAAAACTTTCCTAACTAGGTGAAGTAAATAGACCAGGAAGCACAGAGAATCCAAAATAAGATGAAGCCTAAAGACCCACACCAAGACACATCATAATTAAAATGAAAAAAGTTAAAGACAAAGAGAAACTTCAAAGCAGCAAGAGAAAAGCAGTTGGTCACTTACAAGGGAGCTCCCTTAAGACTGTCAGCTGATTTCTCAACAAACTTTGCTGGTGAGAATGAAGTGGCAAGAAATATTCAGTGATGAATAGCAAGGACCTACAACCAAGATTACTTTAACCAGCAAAGCTATCATTTAGGATCAAAGGGCAGAGACAGCTCTTTCCAGACAAGAAAAAGCTAAAGGAATTCATCATCACCAAACCAGTATTATATGAAATGTTAAACGGTCTGCCAAAAGAAGAAGGAGGAGGAGGAGGAGGAGGAGGAGGAGGAGGAGGAGAAAATAAAATGCCAATAAATACATATCTATTAGCATTTAAACTAAAAAAAGCTACACAAAATAAATGAACAAGCAGAAAAGAAACAAATTTATAGATACAGACCATTTGGTGGTTGCCAAATGGGAGGGAGGTTGGGAGGATGGGTGCAAAAGGTGAAAGGATTAAGAACTACAAATTGGTTGTTATGGTATACTCATGGGGATATAAAGCACAGCATAGAAAATAGTCAATAACATTCTAAATCTATGTGTGGTTTCAGATGGTGCTAGATTTCTGGATGATCACTTAGTAAGTTATTCAATGTCTAATCAATAAGGTGTTTACCTGAACCTAATATAATAATGTATGTCACATGTAATTGAAAAAATAAAAAAAATTATTAAAAAATAAAGTATTATCAAACCAAGAAAAAGGCAAGAGAATTATTTTTGTATCTGGTAAGAAAACTACATAGAATGCAAAAAAAATATGTCTGAACATTAATAATAAAATTCTCTTCTTCATAAGAATCTCTTGCTTCCATGAGCAGCATTGCTAATCAATCATTTGTTAAAATATTATGAAGAGTCTGAATCTTTTTGAACACAGTGTTCTTTGATTTTATTACCAATTTATTAACATTTGCTTTAAGATAAAAGTATGCGATAGTACAGGGTTAAAAAACAGGACTGTATGCTAGAGAAGATAATAGAATGGAAAATTTTTATTAAAAACTTAAACACATGAGATTATCTAAAGATAAAGTTTTGAAGAAACTTTTAGTTAAGACTGATTTATTTTGACATATTACTGTTGTGAATATAGTTATGCATTTCATGAATACATAAAAAACGCTCCTGTAACTAGGATGTTACAAGGCTGATATACATATGGAAAGATTGGAAGGCAATATGCAAATTTTTAAAAATATATTTTATTGATTTTTTACAGAGAGAAAAGGAGAGGGATAGAAAGTTAGAAACATTGATGAGAGAGAAACATCAATCAGCTGCTTCCTTCACATCCCCTACTGGGGATGTCTCCATGACCAAGGTACATGCCCTTGACTGGAATCAAACTTGGGATCTTTCAGTCTGCAGGCCAATGCTCTATCCACTGAGTAAAATCAATTAGGGCAGCAATATGCAAATTTGAAATGCTTTTTTATGGTTACCAGTGACCATTTAGTTTTCTTTCTTTTAAATGTAATTTTTATAATTTATAAAGGAATAGAAGAAAAGACTGCATGATTTAAGGTGGAATATTAATTTTATAAATTTTCATTAAACTAATTTAGAATTAAATATAATATAACTTGTAAATAGTATTGATGACATGTTCTGATTCTATTTCCAATTCATACTAGACCATTATTTCTCTATTTAGTGAAGCCTCCCATCTTAATAATTTACTTCTTTGTGCCATGTTTTATTTCAACTCAAAACAATAGAAAGTATGTCCAAATCACAGATTCTTCATGGAATATAAAGATACTGGGATTCCCATGGTTTCTGCAATGTTATTTATCTTTGGGATATCACTACAAGTCTTAAAAGTTAAAAAAATAAGTTGAAATCAGTGGAATAAAATTGCAATTTTTAACTGAACTTAATAAGTTGAACTCAATTCATTTAAACTTATTTTTGCCAACTCAGATGCTAATGGCCTCAATCCCAATCATTCTACAGATTTGTCTACCTGTAACAGCCTAATGCCAAGTATAAGGATTTAATAGAAAAGCAAAGTGTTTAATGGAATTGAGGATAAGATGTGATTAAGTTATCCAGTGATGGACAAGGCTCTGGAGGATTCACCTTTCCTAATTACGCAAATTTCAGTCAACCAACTCAGCCTAAATTTTCTCTAATTGGCTGTCACAGTTTTTAAACCATAACTGGCAAACTTAATTTTCACTTGGTTAGAGAAACATTAGAAGTAGAAGGCTAATAAATGTGACCATGGTGGTCATTATCTGCATAACTGATTACAATGTCATCTACCATCATATGAAGAAACTAAATGTCAGAGAACAGAACAGTTTCCCTGGGCAACTTTAAAATAATGCCAACACTTATCATTCAGTCTATCATTGTCAATATTTATCAGAAATGAAGTCTCTTACTTTAGCCCAAACTTACCTCCTACAATTCTTCTTTAAAAATAAATACATTTAAAGGGCAAAACTAGTTGTGAATCCATCTCAAGAGGAATGCAGTCTCTTATTTTAAGTCAAATTCTTTAATTTCTATTACATTTGAGACATTTTCCAATTTTAAGTCTATCCTATATAATCAAAGCATAGTATGCAAATTGTCTCCTCACCAGGAGTTTGGGTGTTTGACCTTGGGGCAGGGGTGGTCAGAGGATGGGAGGAAGGCTCTGGCCTGCAATGGTGGCAGGCAGCCAGGAGAAGGAAGGGAGTACTTAGCCAACAGCCAGCAGTTGCTAGGGACCCTACCAGTGCACAAATTTCATGCACTGGGCCTCTAGCTTGTTATAACAACTTGGTATCTGACATTCAATCCAAGCAAAAACAGACAAGATTTTGTGAGGTTGCTCCAGCTATGAGAAGTATCCACTGCAAGTTCAAGTCCATTTCCAGGGTTCAGTCCTCTTTCAACCTCTACCCACCCCCCATCCCATTTTCTGGCTCTAGAACAGGGGCTTATTTCACTGTACCATCATCCCTAGATAGTTTCAAAGGTCTAATTGCTTCTGTCTTTTTCAGTAGTACCCACAATAGTAATTAGACATTTTTTCAATAATTAAATCTGAACAAAGGTATTTTTGCTTTGCTTAATCTAATCTAATAAAAGAGTAATATGCAAATTGGTGTCACTCCACTACACCTAAGCCACACCTACCAGCCAGTCACCATGTTCAACAGCCAATCAGAGCGACTATATGAAAATTAACCCAGCCAAGATGGTGGCTGGCAGCCACAGAGCTGGAACAAGCAGGAGGCTTTCCCCGGTGGTGCAGAAAGCTAAGGTTCCCGTCTGCCTTTGCTGGCTGTGGCCTCTGCTCAAGGCAACAAAGTTTCAGTTATAGAAGATAAATAAACCCCAGATACCTGCTTCCAGCAGGCTCAGGCTCAAGGAAGCACTGGGAGCCTGGGTTGTCAGCGGCAACCTGACCTGGGCTCTGGTTAAAGCAACAAAGTTTCAATTATAGAAGATAAATAAATCCCAGATACCTGCTTCCAGCCAGCCTCACTGCAAACAGCCATCAGCCACTCACCCAGGCTGGCCAGCAGGGACTCCCGCCCTGAAGGGGATGTGGCCAGCCTAAAAACAGCCCTCAGACCCTCATCCAGGCTGGCCAGGCACCCCAGGGGGGACACCCACCTGGAAGGGGCTGTGGCCAGCCTGCATACAGCCATCAGCCACTCACACAGGCTGACCAGGTACCCCAGTAGGAACCCCCTCCCTAAAGCGGATGTGGCCAGTCTTAAAACGGCCCTTAGTCCCTCATCCAGGCTGGCTGGGGACCCCCACCCTGATCTAAGACACCCTTCAGGGAAAACCAGCCAGCCTCCACCCATGCACCAGGCCTCTATCCTATATAATAAAAGGATAATATGCAAATTGATGCTAACAGCAAAACCACTGGGAATGATTGGTCACTATGACACACACTAACCACCAGGAGGCAGATGCTCAATGCAGGAGCTGCCCCCTGGTGGTCAGTGTGCTCAGCCACAAGCCAGGCTAACGGCTGCCAGTACAGAGTTGGTGGTGGGAGTCTCTCCCTCCTCCTCAACAACGTTAAGGATGTCCAACTGCAACTTAGACCTGCTCCCTGCTGGCAAGTGGACATCCCTCAAGGGCCCCCAGGCTGCCTGAGGGATGTATGACTGCGAGCTTATGCCCGATCCCCTGAGGAGGGGGCTTAAGCTAGCAGGTGGACATCTCCCGAGGGGTCCGGATTACAAGAGGATACAGGCCAGGCTGAGGGACCCCCCCCAAAGTGCACAAATTTTTATGCACCCAGCCTCTAATATATATATATTTAACTATTGCTCCCCTATCTTCATCTCCTAAATCAAATAATGACAAATATAATTTTTAAAGAGAAAGCTTTTTATAAATGTACAATATTTGAGGGAACTTCAGGAATGTACATATAAAACACAGGGTTCTATAAGGAGGTTAACATTAATATAAAAGGAAGGGCTTTAGGGAGAAGGAGGAGGTAACTATGCCAACAGTACTATAATTGTTCTATTTGAACACTAAGGTAACTTGAAAGTTCCTAAACATAAAAAAAGGAAAAAGCAATTGTAGCAATGTTATCTAATCTAATAAAAGAGTAATATGAAATTGACCATTTCTACGGGATGCCTAAGCCATGCCCACCAGCCAGTCAGAGCGGCTGTATGCAAATTAACCCAGCCAAGATGGAGGCCAGCAGTATGGAGCTAGAGTAAACAGCAGGCTTCCGTTGCACCAGGAGTAAGCTGTCTGCCAGCTGGCTGGGCCTCTCTGTGCTCAAGGCAACAATATAGTTGTAACATTGTTTCAATTATAGAAGCCTCAGAGCTGAAGCAAACAGCAGGCTTCTGTTGCACCAGCAATGGAGGAAACTGCCTGCCTAGAGTCTACTAAGGTAACATTCTTTCAATTATAGAAGCCAAGGAGCTGAAGCCAACAGGAGGCTTCGTTACCTGCCTAGGCCTTGGCTTAAAGGAACAGTACCAATTATAGAAGATAAATAACCCCCAGAAACCTGCTTCCAGCCAGTCTTGCTGGGACATTGGGTCAATAGGAGCTGTGGGCAGCCTGAAAACGCCCCTCATCCCATCACCCATGCTGGCCATACCCCAATGGGGTGAGGGTTCCCATTTGGGGGCTGTGGGCAGCCTGAAAACAGCCATCAGCCCCTCACCCAAGCTGACCAGTCACGCCAGCAGGTGGGCATCCCCAGAGGGGTCCCAGACTGCGAGAAATCACAGGCCGGGCTGAAGGACCTCCCGAGTGCATAAATTTTTGTGCACCGGGACCCTAGTTAGATGATAAAAGAAAACAAACTAGTAGTTCATATTTTCCAGGGCTCAAAATTCTAAAAAATGAAATCATTATCACATGAATCTCTTTGAAAACGAACATTGAGTTACATAATGAAAAAAATCTTCATCTGAAGTTCTAAAAAGGGATAAGTAAATTTTTTTTTCATTTCTAGGGTAATCATATATTTTTAAAGTTTTGTTTTTCCTATTAATGTAATTATTTTAAAAATTAAGAAAATCTAATTAATTTAACTGAACTATTTTTATATTTATATTCAGAAACAAGCTATTATAATGTTCTTTTTAAATATCAGGAACACTAGGTAATATTCCATGAAATTGATCATTTATTGCTGTTATTGTCTTTTATTTTTGAAAGTAAAAACAAAACCACAAAACAGAAAAATGTAAATGACAGATTTTATGTGCAAAAAGAGAAAGCCATAACATAAAGTGTAAATCATATTAATCCAAAATTAACCTTTTTTCTTGTAATGATTGACAATATTCCCCACTTTCTGAACCATAATAAAATAAAAGTCATGGGGTGAAAAATGATGAATATACACTTTTCAAGAAAGGAGCTGACTCAGAAAGCTCCATTTACATACCAGAAATGGGACAACATAAAAAAAAAATTACTGAACTTTAAATTTCAGGCATTATACTGCTATTTGGGCTTTGTTCTGATTAAAGATAAAATTCCAACCATTTCCAATTATTAATAGTTACTGCTTTTTCCCCTAGGAGCAGAATACAACATCATGACTTTATTTAAAAGACAGATACTTTAAAATTATATATTTCAAGCTGACTGCTTTTTAAATGTGTTTGGTTGGGAACATTTAAAATGTGAAATGCAGTAACCAAACTTAGTTTTATTTTGTCATTTTGGTAAATGCCATATTCAAGATTTCTCTTTTGTTTCACATGCTAAGTTTTATATATATTTTGTATATTTCACCTAACAAAACCCATAAGTCATATGCTCTTCATTTTATTTTGAGGCTTATATTGAGGAGGGTCTCCATGGGATTACTAATTGAGAAGAGTTAGTAATATTTCAATTTTATTTATTTTTTGTTAATCCTCATCTGAGGATATTTTTTTCATTGAGTTTTTAGAGAGAGTGGAAATGAAGGAGGAGAAGGAGGTGGAGGAGTAGGGGGAAAAAAAGAAGAGGAGGAGGAGGGGGAGAGATAGAGAGAAAGAGAGAGAAACATAGATTTGTTCCACTTAGTTATGCATTCATTGGTTGATTCTTGTATATGCCCTGACCTGGGGATCAAACCTGCGCCTTTGGCATACTGGGAAGATGCTCAAACCATCCGAGCTACCTGGCCAGGGCTTATGATTTTTAATGAGGCATAATTATATGGGATTCACTACCTGCTTTATTTATTTACTTGCTCACAAGTTTATATTCTTCTTCAAACATTTTTGTCTTGCCAGAGCACAAGTGTAAATATGTATTTTACAGTGGTCTGTAAATATTGTATTTCTGAGTCTTATCATATTTGTCAATGTCTTATTTTATACTCACCCTTAAATGTCCATGTGACTTGCTATAAGATATTAGCTTCAAAATCAATATCCCTCAGAATTTGAAATTTTGTCCCACTTACTATCTCCTATTGTCAGTCTAATGCAAACCTGATTCTCATTTCTGTCTTTTTTTTTCCTTTGAATTTTTTTTTTCTTTATCCATGGTGTTCTCAAAATTTATCATTTCATGTTTAGCTTCATTCATTCAATAAATATTAACTGAGCACCTACTATGGGCCAAGCATTGTTTTATATGTTATGGATATAACAGTGAAGACAAAAGATAGATGTCTTTTATTATTTAATCCACTGGCCACTTGGTGGGCCCTTTGAATTATTGTTTATTTCACTTTGAAATGTTTTCTAAATAATTTATTTGATTACTTCTTCCATTTTGCCCTCTCTGTTCTATGTGTTCGGAATGCTCATAAGACAGCTATATTGCACATTCTGGACCCATCTTCCATAACACATAAAATTTTAAGACATTTTTTTATAAAAACCATTTTTAATGTCTGTCTTTTGTTCCCTGTATTGAAGAAACCCTTGACTTTTTAAATTCAGTCTTTATCTGTGTCTATTCTGCTATTAAGCTAACTAATGAAATACTGAAATTTCTACTGAGATATTTAAATTGGTGTAAGTACTGTTGTTAATACCTGTTAATGCATGAATCAAATTCATCTGCTTTCTTTTTTCCCATCTGCTTTCTTTCTTTCATGAATTATTTTATTATTAAGATTATTTTAAAATTATCAATCTATAATAATAAAAGCATAATATGCGAATTAGACTGGACAGCTGAACAATCTTCCGTACGTCATTCTGGACGAAGCCATGGTGGCTGGGGCTGAGGCAGAGGCAATTAGGGGGAATCAGGCAGGCAGGCATAGTGGTTAGGGGTGATCAGGCATGCAGGCAAGGGGTTAGGGGCAATCAGGCATGCAGGTGAGTGGTTAGGGGCAATCAGGCAGGCAGGCAGGTGAGTGGTTAGGAGCCAGCAGTCCCAGATTGCAATAGGAATGTCCAACTGCGGGTTTATGCCTGATTCCCCGACGGGTCCCAGATTGCGAGAGCGTGCAGGCTGGGCTGAGTACCTCCCTCCTGCCTGAATTTTGTGCACTAGGCCTCTAATTACCAAGATATCTATTTTTCTTCCAATAATGACTTATAAAATAGACATCATCACTTTAATATCAATTATAGCTTCTTTCACTATTTTTCTTTATTCAATTAACTAAATTTTCAGATGGCAAGTCACCTATTTGGTGAATGTACAGTTGACTCTCTGGTAGAGATCGATTTCTGTATGCAATCCTTGATTCTCTGATGGTCTTTGTGTTCCAGAGTCAATGTCTGACTCTTGAGATGCATGCTCCTTTCTTGGATAGCTCCCTCAAGGGCTTGTGGAGAAGCCTGGGCATGTCTTGTGGATGAGTTTGTTTGCAGCTCCATTCTCCTCCTGCAGGGCACTAGATACACAAGCGACTACCTCTCTGGTCTCACAGCTACATACTCTCATCACTTTGTCATGACAGCAAACTGCTATTGCTCCCTGCTCAGCACCACTGGAGACTGGCTTTTCTCCTCAGAAAGGAATTACACTGTCACAGATCCCCAGGTTTCAGAGGCCTCAACCGCTCCTTGTATTCACTGACTTTGAGGTTGCAACTCCCTACAAATCGCTCCCACATCTACAGTGGTGTGCGCCTTCTTCCTTTAGTGTTCTGCCTTTTCTACAGTGTTGTTCTGCATGAATCAAATTCATCTGCTTTCTTTTGACCTCAGGTTATTTTTCAAAATATTGTTTCAGCCATTTTAAGAGATTTGGGGAAGCACAAGCATTTGTTGAGCCAATCATCTCTATTCAATGACTTTCTCTTCATTCTCATTGAGCTAATTCAGCATGAAAAATATTTTTTGAAAAAATGGTTACTTTTATCTAAAAATATGAAATCCAAAATATTGAATACAACCTTCATGAATCTACTCTAATAAAAGTGTAATATTGAAATTGACTGTTTCTTCAGGATGCCTAAGCCACGCCCACCAGCCAATCAGAGCAACTATATGCAAATTAGCCCAGCCAAGATGGCGGAGGCCGCAGCCATAGGAGAAGCTGCACACCGCGGTCCAGCAGGGCAGAGGGAAGACCTCTGCCCCGGGATCGAGGCTGCAGCTGCAGGTGGGAGAAGCGAGCCACCCGCGGCTACAGTCCAGCAGGGCGGATGGCTAAGCTTCCGTCTGCCCCAGGATCCAGGCCGCAGCTGTGGCAGGAGATGCGAGCCCCCACTGTGGTCCAGGTGAGACAGAAGCTGTGCCATTGGCGTCCCCGAATGGAGGGGTGGATAGTCCAGAGGTGGAGGTGCTCCTGCTTTGCACCTGCAGTGCTGGGGCTGCATGGGCAGCTGCCACCTGGCTGGGGCTGAGCCCTGAGCTGGGGGTTAACGCCCCCTCGCCATGTAAGCTTTAATGAGGGAAGGAAGGCTGCTCCCTCTCTCTCTCACACACACACCCCTTCTTGGGCCCCCTCTCTCACTGGCTCCATTTTCTCTGCCACAGGGGCAGGGGTCTCCTGTGAGAGGCCCTGGTCTCCCTTCAGAGCTGGTGTGAACCCCCGGGAGCCAGGAGACAGAGAGATGGGCAAGGGGCGGGGCAGAGGGAGCAGCAGCCAGGGAGAGTTTGGGGGAAAGTAACCAGGTGGGGGAGGGGTGGAACAGGATGGAGGGAAGAACTTTATAAAAGAGTCAGTGGACAGCAGAGTTAAAAAAAGAGGATGTATGAGGGAACTGTAGGGCCTATAATGAAAACCAAGTATAGTTGTGTACTGGAGACTGATTTTAAAAGTAGAAGTCAGAAAAGAAAAAAAGATAAATGATAGTGGATAATTAGGCAGGTAGATAGCTAGGTATTAAAACAGTGGAAGTAAGTAGAGAAGAATGTATGGCAAAGGTAGGATGAGAGAAAAAGAGGGAGGGAAGAAAAGTTATAAAAGGGGGAACTGGTAGAGCTTAAAAAAAGAATGGGAAGAAGGAAGGAATGGGGAAGGGAGCAAAGCAGGTCAGAGGGAGGAAGTGAAGAAAAAAATTAAGGTGACAAGGAAGGAAAAGGGGAGGGTGGGCAGGGGTAAAGATAAAGGAAAGAAGTAATGTGGGAAGGGAAGGAGGGTAGTAGAAAAATGAGAAGAGTGATGATGGAACAGAAGTAGGAAATAAAGAGGAAAGAAAAGTTTATTAATAATGAGTCAGTAGGAAAAGTGTTACATAAAGGAGAAAAATTGTGTGAGAGGAAGAAGCCAATAAGGAAGTCAAATACAATTGTGCGTGAAGGGGATAAGATTGAAAAAGCAAGTTAATAGGGGTGACCAGGCTGGCAGGGGAGGGCAGTTAGGGGGATCAGGCAGTCAGGCAGGCAGAGTGGTTAGGGCAGGCAGGCAGGTTAGTGGTTAAGAACCAGAGGTCCTGGATTATGAGAGTCCCCAAGAACTCTATATTGGAGAGGGTGCAGGTCGGGCTGAGGGAGCCACCCCCTCCCCAGCCTCCCGTGAATGAATTTCATGCACTGGGCCCCTAGTAAACATATAAAAAGCAAGCAAGTCAAGTCAGTTTCTTTTTCTTGTGTTTGATATTCAACTATCATCTCTTAACTCCAAATTAACTCTTCTCTTTTCGCTGTTTTTGTGATTCGCAGCTTTTTGCTAGTTAGATAACTTTTAGGCTCTGCCAAGAGCGTGCACTAGGGAGAGAGTAGACAGGAAGAGAAAGAAGATGTACTTTGCTACTAGGTTATTTCCTGGTCCTGTGTTCATTCCGTTTACTTCAGCATCCCTGCCACTGGCTAACTGTTCCAATAGTGCAATTAATTCCAGTTAGATTTTTTTCCCCAGCACTGGCAGAACCAACATCACCACGGCCCCTCACAATGATGTTGGACTCCTGTGTGGCCAAATGGTGGCCCCTCCTCAAAGCATTGGCTCCCAGCCCCATGCAGCACCTTTGTGGCATTCCTGCAGCACTAATGCAGATCCCCAGGAATCGGAGTCCCAAGCACCGAGCCCCTCATTCAAGCTTCTAAATTTTTAGGAAACCTAAACTGTTTTTTTTATTTTCTTAGCCCTAGGGATGTTCTGTGAAACCTTACTTCTCCCTTTTATAGGTTTTGATTTCCTGGCTGACAATTCATTATATTAAATCCTGTTAAAATTGCTGTCGTTTTCATATCCTAAACAAAGTCCTCCTGATCATGGCTGTCTTCCAGTACCCAGTGTGACTTCTCTCTGTCAAAATGACAATTAATTTTATTACATGTGCAATGTACTCTACACTATTGATATATTTTATTGAAACATTTAAAAATATGGTTAAAGAAAAATGGAATGGATCCCTTCTTCCTCATAATTTCAAAGCAGTTCATTCAAGGTGAATTTGAGAGGGTAAATAAATGTATTTCCTTGAGATTTTTCTCCAAAAAAGTTTTCTGAAGCCTCACAGCTCCAGAGTTGCCACTATATCTCTTTATAAATCATTTCATTCCAGTAGATTAATCATGGTTACTAAGCCTAAGAAAGTGTTAATGTCAAACAATGAATGCTATTAATTGAAGTATAATTGTGTCTGTGTATTTACATTTTTTTAACTGTTGATCCAAAATATACATCTTCTTCTAAACATGTAGCAAAAGATAAAAGAAACTATCGGATATTTACTAGGTTTATGTTTTCTTTTTGTCGTAAGTCAGTAGATGCTAACCAGCTTTTCATAGGAAGATAGAAGGCAGGATAGCAGAAAAGACCTCCATATGGATTATGAGCCCTGGCATTCATCCTGCTGCCCTAAGTAATTAAATATCTCAATCTAAACGTACTGTCCATGGCAGCTCATTCTTAGCAGGTAGCCACATCATCAGTTTTAATAATCAATAACATCAGATTTCAAAAAAAAACAAACACCGACATATAAGATCTAGATGTTTTCATAGTTGACTTGCCAGCAAGTACCAAGTAGATAGATATTTTGAGACCAGGACCATCTGTTTCATGAAAAGTCTGGCTTTTAACATTAATGTCTCACTCAGACTCGGCAGCTGGGAGAACATGGACAAAAGCCATGTCTTTCTAAGGTAATCACAGAATTAACTAAAGGAATTTGACTATTAGCGCCAGTAACATAAATATATGCAACTACTGATTAGCAAGCTGAATACGGAACAAAAGTGTAGGAAAATGACCATTATTCTGCCAAGATGATAATTTTACCACAAGGTTAGAACTGCCAGGCCATTGTTTGAGAATGCTCACAACTAATACGAGGGTAGCACGCAGCCTCAACGTAAAAATTGCTTGTAGGTTGAGCAAGTCAAGGTGCAAAGCTCGTCTGTCTGTTCCATATAAAAATGACTGTCTGACATATTCTGAAAGAAAATTTCACTTAGAATTTTATCTTTAAAAGTGTTTCTGCTTTCCAAACAATAACCTTTTTTTGTTGTCCACAGAAAACCAAGTAATTTTTTAAACCTAAGATTAATTTATTTAAGGAAAAATACTCCACAGAAAACTGCCTCTTCAAAAATTATTCTTTGAAGATTGCTATATGTTCTTTAAATATAGACATTTTAACCAGCTGTATTTTTATTACTGTCTCCTGGTAAGAAAAAAATCAATGATTTGATTCTATAATCCCACCAAAATACTGTCTCTCATAAAAAATATTCTTAAAATGTAATTAAGAATATATTTATTAACTTGAGAAATATTTTGAGCATCTTTTACATGGTAGTCACTTTTCTAGGCAAAAGGTGTGACTTCCCAGGGATTATAAAGACAAATAAAAAGTTACTTTCTGTTTTTTTCTTATATTATTGAAATTCCAACTCTTTATATTTTCTTGATGTTCAGCTACTGAGAGGAACAGCAGTACATTGCTAAAAAAAAAGTGAGTTCCTACCTTGAAAATACTTGAAACCAGAGGCAGAAAGGAGAGTCCAGTGGAAGTAAATTTAAGCTGACCTAACTTTAGCAGTTTTTTCAATAAAATCACCATATTTAAACATAAATGGTATCTATTAGGTTTTAATTAAATGCACATATTTTACTACTATTTTTACTCACCACTATTGCTTATATCCCACTCCATTCCTTGGATTCACTTTTCCACTTTCTGGAGTCCATCCTTTTATAGTTCTCTCAGCAAGAATCTGTAAGAAATAAATTCCATTAGACTTTGTCTATACTTACTCTTGAATGATAATATAGTCTTGTATACCGGTAGAGCCTCCAGTAATGATTGCTTTTCCCTCAGCATTTAAAGATTTTATTCTATTGGCTTTTAGTATTAGCACTAGGGGTGGAATATCTCAGTGTAATTGTTGCTACTTTATAAGAAGTCTCTAAAACAAATCCTAATTTGATTCTCTCATTTTTTTTTTACTTGAGGCCACACTATGTATATTTCTGCAATTCTTGCCCCATTCAAAGGAATATGGCTAAGGGAACAAGTTGGGGGATGAAAATTAGGCTAGGGGGCTCTCACTCAAGTCATGAAATTAAAGGACACCATCATCAGAGGGCACTGTTTTATATTTCACACAAAAAGTGTCATATAGGGTGGTATTCTCATCATACTGTATATAGGATTTTTACTTCTCATATTCACCACTTTAGTCACTTCAATTCAGGAGATATTTTCTCATTTCTTCAAATCTAGCCTCTTTCCCATTGTTATAATTTTTATTTTTAGAACACATATTAGGCATATGTTGGAACTTTTCAATCTATTTCCTGACCAGGTATAACTTCACTTAAAAAAACAAACAAATAAATTCTTAGTATTTTGTTTTGGGTCTTCTAATTTATTAATCATTTCCTTAGTTATGTTCATTTACTAATTAAAAAATAACCACAGTTTTCAGTGTTAGAATTTCTAATTGGTTCTTTTTTATTTTCCCTGTTCTAGAAAACATCTGTTTGTATGTCACAATTTCTTTTTCTTGTTTTATGAATGATACTTATTCTTTGACCTTTTAGGATTTTAAGAAATACTTTTTTAAAATCTGTTTTGAAACTTTGCTTTAGTATTTGTATTTCTTCAAATGGTAGTTTACCCACTTACTGAGTTTATTGGACATCTTTCATTGTTTTGTGTTTATCTTCTTACCTGGTAAGCAAAACTTTTTTTATAGATTTCAGAGAGAGGAAGGGAGAGGAAAAGAGAGATAGAAACACCAATGATGAGATAGAATCATCAATTGGCGGCCTCCTGCATGCTCCCTACTGGGGATCAAGCCCACAACCCAAGCATGTGCCCTGAGAGGGACTCCAACTGTGATCTCCTGGTTCATGGATTGAAATTCAATTACTGAACTATGCCAGCTGGGCTGTGACCTATTTTCAGTTCATTTTTGTTAAAAGTGTAAGGATTGTGTCTAGATTCATTCTTTTTTTTTGCATGCAAATGTCCAGTTGTTCTAGTACCATTTGTTAAAAAGACTACCTTTTATATATTATAGTGATTGCCTTTGTTCTCTTGTCAAATATCAGTTGACTATATCTATGTAGGACTACAGGCTCTCTATTCTGTTCCATTGATCTATTTGTCTATTATTTCATTAATATTATATTGTCTTGACCACTATAGTTTTATAGTAGTTTTGCAGCAGAATAGGTTAGTCCTCTGTTCTTCAATATTGTGTTGGGTATGCTGGATCTTTTGCCTCTTGATATAAATTTTAGAATAAAATTTTCAATAGCCACAAATAACTAGAAGGGATTCTGATTTGTATTGCATTGAATCTATGGACTCAATATTGACCTCTTGACTATATTGAGTCTTCCTATCCATGAACATGGATTACCTCTCCACTTATTATTTGATTCCTTACATTAGAATTTTGTAGTTTTCTTCATATTACTTATACATATCTTGCTAGACTTATACTCTAGGTATTTTGAAGGGTGCTAATATACATAGTATTGTTTTTTTTATTTTAAATCACACTTGCTCATTGATGGCATACAGGAAAGTAATTTACTTTTATGTATTAACCTTGTATCCAGAAACTTTGTTGTAATTGCTTATTAGTTCCAGGAGCTTTTTTGTCAATTATTTTACATTTTCTACATAGAAAATCTTGTCAAATGTGAACAAAGTTTTATTTCTTTTTTTTTTTTTATCATTCTGCATATCTTCTTTTCCCTTTTTTTTCTTATTGTAGTACTTAGGACTTTCAGTATGATGCTGAAACAAAGTTATGACAGGAGACATCATTTTCTTGTTCCTAATCTCAGTGAGAAAGCTTTCAGTTTCCCACCATATTACTTGTATATATTTTATAAATATGGAATGAAGCACAGGCATTTATTTTCACATAGGACCTCAAATGATTCTGATTCAATGGTCCTAAGATCACACTTTGAGATCTTCTGTCCTAGGAAGTATAGACATACTGGTTTTAGCAACATTGAGATCCAGCAACCTAAGTTTTCTCAAGTGTAAAAACTGAATTAAATCAATTGAGCATCCATAATTGTTATGTATTACAGAGCCCTATGCTAATAGTCAGTTATCTTCTATGTTAGTTAGCTCAACCCTATACTAGTTGTTCTAGTAACATTTGTTAAAAAGTACAGTCTCCTTTCTTAGACCAAAATGAGAAAATAAGCTACTTTCTGGTTTTCATTTTTTCACACGTTGAAATTTCAAACTATTTCTTTTTTCTTTGTATAATGTCATATTGATGAAAGAAATGTAGTTATTGGTTGAAAAATAGTGAGTCACTAACTCAAGAACATTTGAAAATCATAGCCAGAGAATAGAATCCCAGTTGAAGTAACTTCATCAAACCAAACTTAATATTCTTTTCAATAAAATAACTGAGTTGTATGTTAGAATTAAAAATAACCAATATTGAATCATTATGTACATCTTAAACTAATGTTATATGTCAATTATACCTCATTTTTTTTTTAAAAAAAGAATTAAATGGTACATTTGTTCATGAGTATAACGTGGATAGCAGGCCAGTTAATAAAAATGCTTCTTGTTCTAGGTGGTAGAGCACTAAAACTTGCTAATTTCTTAGTTTTATTCTAGGAAATAAAGCCTGCTCAAGAATTTTGGCCCAAACAGAAATGTTCCAAGGCAAATTTACATCCACTAACCTAAAAGTGCAAAAAGAGTTTCTAAAATGTGAAGGCTACAGGCGATGATGAGATAACAGTCCATCCTTCCCGTTTTTCTCTTACCAGAGGCATGGGATGCAGGAACTGGCCAATGCAGAAATACCTGGTGGAAATTCTGATGTGAAGAGGGAGTGGCTCAAGGAGAGAATGGAAAGGGAGGTCTGATCTGTAATACTTTTGTGTCTAGTTCTAATAAGATGATTATTGATTTAACTATAGTGACTACACTTGACTATTTTTCAAGCCCTGGGTCCAGCATGACCCCTCCCTGCCTTAGAGGTTTAGCTCATAATCACGCTGGAGAGGGTTTAGTGTAACTGAGTATAAGGAATACTAGTATGCTTCGCAATGAAGAAAAGTAACTCTTTTTACTATTCTTTATCTACCTTCTGTCTTCAAGCTGAATATAAAGTACATTTTCCACTTCAAAATCACCCTCTAGAAAATTTCTTCTTATTCACTGTAGTAGAGAAGATGAAAGTAATTAGAGTTTCTATCCTCAAATTAGACCCTGGTTATAGCTGACAAGTCTATATTCCAATAGGAATAAAATTTTAATGATTGCTATCTTGCTGGCTTCCTATACATAACAAAGACAAACTGTGAACTGTGTCCTTTTGAAAAATGAAAATATTTCATTAAGTATATCCAAGTTATTCTATTGTCAAACTAAACTGTCACCAAACCAATACATTTCTCCCACTTCCTAAGCCTTCAGTTATGTAAAGGTGATAAACCTTTCCTCTGATTTCCAGTGCAAATAAACAATAAGAGACACAGTGTCTAATTATTAATTTGGAACTGATGATAGATACCATCTGTTTCTTGTTAACCATGTGGCTGTAACATAGAAGTTAGTTGTTGATGACTACGGAATTACTCCTTTGAATCAACATTGAGGTTGCTTTTAAAATCTTCCTTCACAGAAAGTTTTTATTTTTAAGTGCTGGAAAGTTGAAAGGCACCAGGTTGTAGCTTACCTTGTCTAAATTACAACTGCTGCCTCTGTACCATGAATCCATTTTCATTACTCATGCTTTGAAAGCAAGCATTTGACCACTCTGGGGATTACCAGTGCACAAAGGAACACAGTGATGAGCACAGGAAGAAGCTGCAGGTGCTAGGAGGAATCCGCCACCTCTTCTTCGCCATTGTGCTGCTGGTATCTGTCCTTACCTGTGTCAACTTCCTCTTCCTTCACACATGCTTCTACCTCCCATAACTCAAAAGTGTTTATATAATTTACTAAGTCAGAAAAGTTTTGAGAATAAAGGGGGCTATTATTATTCGGGCTAGACAGGAGGTATAAGCTGATAACAATCGTTCAGTCTTACTAATACAGGTAAATATATAGTTATCACTTATCAACCTGTTATTACACTACTATCTCTCCAAGAATCTTGGTTATCTGAAGCCCACTGTCTAATGAGAGCTCATGATAACAAAATACCTTGAGTCTTTGCATGTTCTTGAAAGTTGTACTCAGTGTTTATAATTGCAGATCAGGTAGAAAAAAAATGTGATTCACATTTACTTATTTTCAGTACAATTTTTATAGCAGCCTATAGAGATATAATTCACATACAATATAATATACCCATTTAAAATTTAAAATTCAATGCTTTTTAGTATATTTGCAAGGTTGTTCCACCACGATCATAATCAATTTTAGATTTTCATCACTACTAAAAAAGTCCACATTATCAGTCACCACATTTCTCCTCAACCCTAGGCAACAACTATTCTCTGACTCTATAGATTTATCTGTTATGAGCATTTCCTATAAATGGAATTATGACCTTTTGTGACTGGTTTCTTTCACTTAGCACAATGTATTTAAGGGTTAGCAATGTTATAATAGGTATTAATTAGTATTTTGTTCTTCTTTAATGATGAGTTATAGTCCACTTTATATGTAGAATAAACAAAGTTAACATTTAACTGGAAATAAGAGCTGACAAAACTTTTTAAGAAATAGTTTGACAAATTTTTTTTATTATTACCATTATACTTGATATCGTTATTGTATTAAGTATGATATATAGAATTAATACTCATTATAATGTATTTAATAAATATATACTATTTAATATAATAATAAAAATTGCTATTTTAATAGAAGGAAGTATTTTATGCTATATTTAATATAAAATACTTAATATGATCAATATGGAGACTTTATCAAATATGAAAAAGTAATGGGCCCTAGTAGAGGTTCAGGCATACATACAAGTGATAAGGATAGAAATATGGTTCATAGTAAAAACAAACAAACAATAAAACAAACAAACAAAATAAAACAAAGAAAGGTGAACAGACTTATAGATACAGAGAGGGGAGTAAGATTGGAGCACTGGGTGAAAGAGGGGAAGGGATTATGAAGCACAAATTGCTAGCTACAAAATAGTCATAGGGAAATAAGTAAAGCATAGGAAATGTAGTTGATAATATTGTGGTAACTATGAATGGTGCCAATAATAGTAAAATTAAAAAGTAAAATATAAAAAAATAAAAATGGTTCATGGAAAATTTTTTTCTGCATATGGGGGCAATAACATATCACCTTTCAGTGTACAATCACTATAACACTTTAAATATTACATTTTTTCAAGAACAAAGTACCATTACATTAAGTGTGACAAAGCACTAGCAGCAAGTTTTCCAAAGGACAAATGGGTAAAACTCCTGAGGTAAAGAATGTGCTTGAGAATTAGTAACCATATCAATTCTAATAATTAAGGCACAAACTATTCACTCTTGTGCTTCTCTTATCATCACCACCAGTAACTACAATTTTGTTTGATGGATGTTTGGGTGTTTCTCTAGAATTTAATTTAAAAATTACTATAGTATTGTTCATAATTTTTCTTTGGTTGTATGAATAGTAAAATTAACTCAAGTCAGATGTAGTAGTGGTATGCAGAAAAACATCATTCCATGATTATTGCTTGATGTAGAGTTACAGCGTGTTCAATAGCATAGTTTTCCACACATGTAAGATACTTGCCCTTGTGAATGTTTAGGATAAGAGCTGGTTTGTAAGCCTGGCTGTTCATGGGATCATGCAGGGAGTATTTAAAATGTACTGATACCTAAGCTTCACCCTCAGAGACTCTGGCTTTGTTGGTCAAAGGTAGGATTGAGCATCAGTTTTGTAAAAGCATGCCAAGTCATTCTAATGTGCAGCCAAAGCTGAGCTCTACTGTTCCAGAGAGGTAGATTTGACCAATACATATCAGAGCCATGTGTCAGATCTGGCCTTGGACATTGTTCTCCTGCATGTAAACAGGAGTGAAGGAAATCAGTGTGGGATGGATCAAAAGTTGGGACTTAAGGAAATTATCACTTAGCACCCTTTACTCTCTCTATGAAGTTAAAGGTAAAAATCTTCCACTGAGAGTGATGACAAAAGGAGACTTAAGAAAAGAATGAGAATCTGGATGGTTTATCCCAATAGTTAGAAGCAGGAATTGACACAGATACATTGTCAGAGAAATTTGAGGACTCGGATGAGGTCAGAAACTAATTTGTGTCTATGCTTGATTTTCTGTCATAGATGGAGAGAAGTGTGCATGTACTATCTTACCAATAAAATGTGAATTCTTCTCTTTTTTGTTTTAATCTTTGAGATCATGGTATGGTGTTGGTAATGCTAATCTGTACAGACTGAATAAACAGCATAAAAAAAAGGCTGGAACCCAGCGCCATCCCAGCCTAACTGGAATATTCTACAGGAAAATTCAGTTCCTACATGCACCTTGCCTACACACCAGCCCTTCTAGGCTTTAAGTCACTTGTGACGGCAATGGGGCCTTTAGTTTAACAACAGAATTTGAGATAAGAAGCTGCATTCTGTTTTTATATGCCTCTCAGCATGCAAATGGCAGAGCTGGATAACTTTGGTGTATTGAGTATCACTGGAGAGATGAGTATCATTTAAGAAAAGGATTTAATGTTTTCTTTCCTAAAACTGTCCTCAAGTGGTAAATATAAGCAAATTTAATGTTCCAGAAAGTCATCTGTGACAGTCACACTGTACTAGGAATGTTACTGTTTGCCTTTATTTCAAGAACACAAAACAACTCCTACAATGATTTGAAAAGGGGAGGGAGGTGAAACAATATTGTCCCCAAGCAAGAGCTATAATAAAAATACTTAAGATGCTGGAAATCAAGCAACACATATCTATCGAGAATTTATAGGTCTTTCTGCAAAGACCATCTATGATAATAAAGTATAATATGCAAATTGATTGAAAGGCCGAACAGCAGAATGACTACCTGGATGACCATGCTATGACACGCACTGGTGCCAGGCCAGCCAAGGTGGGTGTGATGTGATTGGTCAGGGGGGGCCTGCCATTACTACACAATTGCCCTGCAGAGGGAGGCCTAGGCCACTGGCTGGGGAGGTTGCGGGGGGGAGATCAATCAAGGGGGAAAGGATGGGTGGAGGCAAACTTGGGCAGCGCCAGGCCCAGGTGGGTGTGGGCAAGGGGTGGGGCTGGATGCCAGCAGCCAGGGAAAGCCCAGGTGCTGGCAGCCAGAGGAAAGCCCAGGTGCCAGCTTCCAGAGGGAAGCCCATGTCCTGGGTGCCAGCAGCCGGAGGGAAGCCTGGGTGCTGGTAGCAGAGGGAAGGAAAGCCTACTCTTGCATGAATTTTGTGCATCAGGCCTCTAGTTAAATATAATATATGGGTATAGAAAGTTGAACAATAATTTATGGCCATAGAAAATACATTGTACAATGATGAGCACCATGGAATTGCCTCAGCGATACACTAATTTCAAATTTCCCTTTCCTGGTTCAGAAGATTGCATCTTATGAAGGGTAAGACCTCTCTAAAGCACAGTTTATTCAACAAAATAATGTACTGAGTACCTTTTTAGCTACTGACACTGTAAGGTGGTGAGAAAGGAAACAGAATGAAGTACTCTACTTTCAGAGAGCAGTTACTCTAAGTAGTTACTCCTCAGAGCCCAGTATTCTTTCTGCTCCAAGTCACACAAAATAGGAACTAAGTCACAAGGAGTTAGGCACAAAGACACTTTCCTCGGTTCCCATCAAGATCACCTTTGGAGACATGATGCAGATGCTCGCAGTATAGGTATTGACTAAAGAAGAGTCTATACAAAGAAAGGAATGTGGTAAATATGCACTAAAATGGATATAGTTGGCACACAGTAGTGAGAAATATAGAAGAAAAGGCTCAAATCAGAAAGGGGAACTATGATTTTGTTTTCTAGTCCAAAGATTGGCTTGGCTAGAATGGAGGGACTTTTAGTTAAGATGAGAGGGAACCAGACCTATATAAAGCCTTGAATCTGACGCTGTCACCCTTTTACTTTACTCCATGGGACAAAAGAGGAGCACCAGAGTGTTATGCAGGTGAAAACCATATGAAAGGAGTATTTCCAGAGGGCTACTCTGGTTATGTGGAAAATAGACTGGAGTCAAGAAAAAAAGGCAAGACCAGTAAATGAGCCACAGTGCTGGTGAGCAATGGAGGGTCTGGAAGAGCTAAGAAGGATTTTGGGAGAGAAAGAAGGAGCTATTTGAGAGAAATTCAGAAGAAAAATCAAGGGGCTGAATTTGGTACTAAAACCACCTTAGGAACTAATCCTGAAAGAAGGAGGAAAGTTTTAATTTAAAATCTCTACATATGAGAGTTTACATATTTTGAGCTGATAGCTGAAGTCACAGAAACAGGTATCTTAATTAGGCAAGTTGGCAAATATATTAAGAATTTTCTCATTTCAGATTGGATTCAGGAATGCTTTCAGAGTTGTCTACTTTGTAAAAATAAAAATAAAAACACAACCAACAAAAAATACAATCAAAGAGGGAAACTAATGCTAATCAATAACTAGCATTTATGATAACTACACCAGTTTTTATGATCTTTGGTATTGAATGGAACAATAGAAAATAGTCACAGTGGGAATGAAACCACTGTTGAGTATGAGTTAAGGCATTAACAACCCTACTTTTGAAAAATAACGGGGTAAATCAAATCTGTCCTTTATATACCCTCCTCTTTCTAATTATAGTAGAAAGCAGATGCTTTTGAAAAGGAATTTTTAAAAGCCTGTAAGTGGTTTATGATATACTGCTGAGCAGTTAGGATATGGACAGATTAAATTAGCTGTAAATATTGATAAAGATGTATTGTTTGTAAAATAGAGATTATCCTTGAGTTATATTTACCTCACTTAATTCATATTTAAATTAAGTCCCCACTGGTCCATTTTGGGATTATTCTATTGTTTTGCTTTCCTATGCCACCTGCAATGACCAAGGTTCATTTCTTTTAATTCACACTATTCATTTTTTATAGGTTATTTAATACTGCAAAATAAGGCAATTAGGCCAAAACCCACTGCACTCTAAGCAGAATGAGAATGATCCAAAAAATACAAAATGAAGTTAATGTAACATAAAAATGACTGTGAAGCATATAAAAAATCCAATTACTGGTAAATACTTCAGTGCCATTAGGATCCACTGTAAAGTTACTTCAGTGTCTTCCTTACTGGGTGATTTTAACCAGACAATTCTCAAATACATTTTTAAATATGTTTTTTAAAGTTAAAACTTCAAGTTTAAATATGTGTTCCATTAGCTCTTCATGTTGCACAACTAAAATTTAGTCAATTTTACCTACACACAAGGATATTTTACAAAAGTGTAAGAGTAATCTATTGAATTAGAAGAAAACTGAAGAATCTTCTCATGTATTTACCTTCATTTAAGCTTGCTTTTCCCTGCTAGTCATAGCTGACTGAATAGATGCTATCTCCTCTTTATCAGAAAATTCAGCACATTGTTTTCAAAATTAGTCTTTTATGCAAGAGTGTCTTAAAATGCTCTTTTCTCCCACTGAGCTTTGGAAATTATATTTATAAGGACAAAGCAGGTTACATGTGGTGACAAATTGGCCCTGAAATCTCAGAGGATTGACTCAACAAAATCTATCTTTGTTATTCTACTTATCTAAAATTGGTACGCCCAGAATTATGCTCCACAAAGTCACCCAGGCTTTTGGAGGCTCCACTATAATGTGACACTGCCATTCCAAAAAGAAAAAACAAAGTAACTATAAGTTATGTAAGGAAGGTAGAACATAAACTCTCATCTTTATTTCCACTGCTACTTACCTGACAAGGAGTCTAAAAGACTTTGCAAGGAAAAGAAAAGGCTATAGAGACCTGTCTTTATGTCCTGGAAGTTACCTCTACTGGGAGGCAGCGCTGTAGGCTCAAAAGATCACACTTGGAGCAAGAGACCTGACTGATTTTGCATTCGTCACTTAGCTTTTCTGTTCTATATAATTTATAGGAAACTCTTTGAAACCTCATTACCATTACCTAATAAATCATGCCTTGGTAGCAATTTGATTTTTTTTATTTTGTTTGGAAATCTTTTCAAAGAGTTTGTGTCAAATTTATTAAAATGGGTTATAAGTTTTGACATTAACCATAGCTGACAAGTATAATAATTTTTTAGTGTAATATTTTTCAAAAATTCTAATTTGATACAAATGCTAACCAAACTGTTAAAAGAGGATGTATTCAGAGTTTTTTTATTACCATTTTACACCTACATTTGGGCAGAGACTAACTAAACCTCTTTCTACTTCAGCAAAGATGCTCAGAGTGTCCATGTGGCCCCTGCCTACATACAGACGTTCTGCTGCCACCTCTTAGGCTTTTAAAAGTGCAAAGCTTTAAATTGCTTATTTAGTGTGTTTATAATTACTTTATGTTCATTTTCAACTATCACATTCTATTCAATAAGTTTTGAAAATATTTATAAAGAAAAGTGAGTAACATTTATTCTATGCAATAGGGTAACTCATTCTGCTGATCAGTCACATCTGGGTATAGCATGTTTAGCTGGCAAACAAAAGCATCAAATTCAGAGTCATTTAAAAACAACTGTGACTATATTCTCTATGCTAAGTCAATAATAATAATTATATATATATCGCTAATATGCTAACTGTCCAACTGTTCACTATGACACACACTGACCACCAAGGGACAGTTGTTCAACACAGGAGCTGCTGAGCTGCAGTGACTTGGCAGTGGCAATTCTTGGGTGATGCACCCCAAAATCAGAGAGGAGAAAGCCCGATTCCTCGTAGGGCCATGTGATTCCACCTTCAGCTGTGGGTTATGTTGTTGCTGGGACACTGTTGGCCCTGAATCTGGTTTGCTGCACACTTGTGTTTGCGTTCCACACTCTGTATGACAGCAATTTTGCAGCGTGCCCTCTTGCACTCCAGGACCCCTGGGGGTTGTCAGAAAGCTGATTTTGGCCCGATCCCCACAGGCCAGGCCAAGGGACGCCCCTGCCAGAGGGACGCCACTCACTCCACAGACAGGGGGGAGGGACCGTGGGAGGTTGGTTCCACCGGCCACCTTCTAATTAATTTCCTTTAAGTGTGCATGAATCCCTGCACTGGGTCACTAGTACCGTAATAACTATGTATGTTGTCAAATTGGTACTAGATTTATCAGGGTGATCATTTCGTAACTTATATAATGTCTAATCACTGGGTTGTACACCTGAAACTAATATAATATTACACATCAATTGTAACTGAAAAAGGTTTTTAAATATTTTTTAAATCATCAACCTTAGAGGTATAGGAACAGCACAAATGCCAGAGACGTTTCTTGTAAAAACTCTGAAAGGCAATGGAACTTTAAACCTGGCATTTCTTCTGGTCAAAACTCCAACAATATTTTATTTATATTTTTCCTGGTCAAACTTTAATAATATTTTCTTTATGAATGGTTATTAATAAAGATGGATTCAGATGTAAGTATTCTGTTTTATTCATAGTTTTATCCTTTCAAGCACTGAAGGAGCCTTTATAGATGCATCTAAACTAATAAAAGCGAAATAGTAAAATTAACCGTTTCTCCGAGACAGGGTAAACCATGCCCACCATCCAATCAGAGCAGCGGCAGGCCTCCCTGTGTCCGCCACCACCATCTGTTGCCTTCCTGCAGGCCACACGGGAGGGGCGAGGTGGGGGGTGGGAGGAGCCAGCTGCCTGCAGCCCCACACCTCCACCGGTAAGCACCCATGGCGGCGATGGCGGACACAGTTGCCTCCCTGCGTCCGCCGCCTTCGCCATCTTTTGCCTTCTTGCAGGCCACAGTGGAGGGGCGGGGTGGGGAGCGGGAGGAGCGAGCGCGATCAATTTCAGGCAGCAGGGCCGCGGACCTGGGAACCGGGTGGGCGTGGCCACCCAGACCCACCTGGGAATCCCAGCCGCTGCCCTGGCTGACCCTGGACTGGCAGGGCAGCGGACCTGGGAAGGGGAGGGCGGGGGGCGGGGGGCGGGGGGCCACTCAGACCCACCCGGGAATCCCAGTTGCTGGGCTGGCGGGCCCTAGACCAGCAGGGCTGTGGACCTGAGAATCAGGGGCCATAGCCAGACAGACCCACCCGGGAATCCCCAGCTGCTACCCTGGCCTATGCTGGGCTGGGGCCATGGCTGCCAAGGAGGGGATGAGGGGGCTGGAGCCATCAAGGACCCCGCAGGCATCGCCCAGCAGCACCTGCTTGCCCATCTTCGTAGTGTGGAGCACACAGGCCCGGCAGAGAGCAGAGAACCAGGTGCAGTGAGTCCAAGCCATCAGTAGCACTTCTCCTGAGTGCTCCCGAATTGGATGAAGTCCAGGTCCGGCTGAGGGACCTCCCCACTTGCCCTCCTCCTCGCCCACCTGCACCCTCACCCCAATTTACCCGTGCACGAATTTCGTGCACCGGGCCCCTAGTATATAATAATGCTAACCTATCCACTGATATTAATACAGTAGCAGCTTATAAAGAGTATTTTATATGAAATTTAGATTTATTTTTAAAATATCCAGGATGCCCTAGCTGGTTTACTCAGTGGATAGAGCATCGACCTGGAGACTAAAGTCGCCCAAGTTCAATTCTCATTAAGGACACATGCTCGATTCTCAGGAGGGGGCATGCATGAGGTAGCTGATCAATGATTCTCTCTCATCAGTGATGTTTTAATCTCTCTCTCCCTTTCCCTTCCTCTTTGAAATCTATAAAAATGTATTTTAAAAAATAGCTAGATGGAAGTGCTGATATTTTTATTTTTAAATTGTTATTAAAATAATACATGGTCTTGTTTCAACTCAACCCAAAGTTCAGTATGTAGTAGGGTTAGCCATAAAGATAGAACAAGGGATTAAAGGAAGAATATACTTGTTAAGACTACAAATACCGTCCAAAATGTATCGCCAACTGTAATTGGGACAATAAATGAATAAAGTAAATCTTAAATATAATAAAATTTCCTTCCTTGTACAAAATGAGACATGGTAGAAGTGACTGACCAAAGTTCTGTGTGGAGAAGATCATGCCCTCAAATTGAGGTTTGAAGGAAAAAACATGTCCAGATGAATCTGGGAGAGCAAACAACAGCACAAGAGTGATGAACTTGTCAATGACAATGACTTTACCATTTCTTATTCAGCATTTATTTACATTGCATTTTGTTTTCTTGTATTAGTCCACAGAGTGTACCCAGCCTGGTACATTAGGCGAAAAACATATGACATTGACTTACAGCAGTTATCTTAAACTTTCTTAAAAATATATTCAATAGTTTAAAGAAAAGGTGGGAACCTTGGGTTAGTCAAAATGGACAAATGTGAATGGTTGCAACTGTTTCTTATGTTTTACTCTAAATATTTTGAGTTCCTTGCTGGTAAAATCTTTATCTTCTATTTCTTTGCATAGCCTCTATCACATTGTGAGACTGTATTAGATTTTTTAAAGTGTTCAATAAAACAAATTTCTTAAAATTACAATATGACTGAGCCTTATTTGAATGTGTACATGCTCTGCTCTGAGGAACTTGGCAGCCAGCATTGCTGTAGGAGTGGTGATGGTGCCTAGGGAGATAGAGATAAACCAAGGAAACCAAGGAAAATGTTTGACATTTTCTTTTAGAAGTTTAAACACTGTCTAAAAATGGACAGGGCAGACATTATAATATAGTGAACAGGGACATTATAATATAGTGAACAGAGCATGGGCTGTCTACCAACCTACTGGCTCTGTGACCTTAGGCTAGCTATTAATCTCCTTTGAGCCTCTATTTTCTAAATGAAGATAATATTCTCTGCTTGAAAGCATCATGTGGTGGAAGGGAAGGGGTAAATTCAGTCAAGTACTTAGTAGGCATCTACTAAATGAGAGCTATAAGATTTTTGGTGCCAATTCAGGAGTCCTCGTGGAGGACTCTCTTGCACTCTATAAGAGATGGTCTGTGTGACCATCTACTATGGCTGATGCAATGCTATGTCCCTTCTGTAGGCTATTGGACGGTAGTTTCTCTCTTGGGCACTGTCTTGTTCTCTTCTCCCTCTCTTGTATCACTCTGGGGGGAGCAAGCTCCCAAGTTATGATCATCCCTGTGAAGAAGCACATTGCAGCCTCAGACAATAGCCATAGGTGCACCGATACTCAAAAAGAGTGATTTTGCACACAGATTCTCCAGCTCCAGTGAAGCCTGAGAACTGCAGATTCAGCCAACAACTTCACTAAAACTGTTGAGGGAACCTGAGCCAGAACCATAGAGTGAAGCCATGCACAGATCTCTGATCCTAGAAACTGTGAGATAATGTTCATTGTTTTAAACTGCTGTTTGGGAACAATTTGCTACATAGCAATGAGTCATTAATACAGTTCCTTAAGTCTATGTTCCATCAGAAGAATTCTCTCTCGGAGTAATCTCAACAAGCCTACAGATGCTAATGTTTTCACATTCAGTCTCCAAGGACTAAAGCATTCCCATACTCCCTCTTAAAGTATTACCAGAATTAGAGGAGATAGAGGGTCATAGAAAAGAAATAGAAAAGATAATTCAGTTGCCAAGTACTTCTGATATTAACTCAGAAAATACGTCAACTCAGGACATCAAAGTACAACCTAAATTTAATGAAGCCACAGGGTGTGACCTTCTTAACAAAATGACAAATGAAACCCTACCTCCATGACTAATCTAAATGTTAGAGTGAGATGAAATGCAATAGGAAATTAACTGCTGTGTTTTTTGATACCCTTCAAAGGAAGCACTTAACAATATCATAAGAATAGTGTTACATAAAACGAGGAAGAGGCTCACTAAAAGACTAAATGAATTGAGGTGGGAAGTCTGTGCATCTAAGAGGGATTGCAAGGAAAATGAACAGAGATCAGACTTTGTAGAGAAAGAAAAGCTAATTGCACCTGAAAATTTTCATCTAGAGCTTCTGATAATCTCCTAACAGATCTGAAAATGTTTTACTTCCATAGAAACAAACATCTTTAACAAGTTTGACCACATACAGTTTCTCCTGAAATGTAATATGATTACATAGCTATGCTCTAAATTCATTTATCTTCAGATAGATACATTCTACCAACAGATTAAGCAAATCAGAGCAAAGTAGAAAGCAACTACAGATGGCAACTAGTTTATGGAACTGTCATTTGGCCCACTTCTATCTGTTTATTATAAGTTTTAAGTTATGGGGAAAGCTGAGCCTTTATAGAAGTCAAAAGAAACACTTCAAGAAGTCTGTATATTTCTTATTTAAATACTATTAAAATGTAAGAAGCATTTTACTGATTTTAGTGGAATTATAACCTTCATAGCTTCCTTTGTGGGAGGGAATGAGGAATGAAAAGGAGAATACTAAAGGAGTCACATTTAAGGTTAGGGTTATTGCCTTTCACAATGGTGTGCATCAAAACTGTAAGGGAGTCTAAGTTTAAGATGGGCTTATCTAAAATTGACAGGTTTTAGCACTTGACTCATAACACATGCTGTTTTATAAAGGTCTCAAAACTGTAAGGTTTTAAGATGCCTGTATTTAATCCAGTGTTTAACTGCTTGGAATTATTCCTTTTCTTTTTTTGTTTTTTCTCTTTTTCTTTGTTTGAGGAAAGAATATTTTAAATAAAATAAAAAAAGAACACTAGAAAATTTACATTTTGATTAATCACTTCATTTTCAATTGATTTTTTAACGTTTTTTTATTGACTTTCAGAGAGAGAAGAAGAAAGAGAAACATTGATGAGAGAGAACTACATGTATGCCCCCCATGGGAGATCAAGCCTGCAACCCGGGCAGGTGCCCTGATCTGGAATTGAACTGGCAACTTTTTGGTGCAAGGAAGGCTGCCCAACCAACTGAGAAACACTGACCAGAGCTCATTTTAACTTTAGAAATAATTATAGATCTTCATAGAGTTAGAACAATTTTAATTAAAGCACTCATGAGAAAGTAAGTACTCTATTGCTTTTAATTTCTTATATTTATGAAATGTTTATTTTTTGGAACTATTTAACACTATATATATTTTGGTATATATATATATAGTCTATATGGATATATATATATATATATATATATATATATATGTATATATATATCCATATAGAGCAATTAATATACCAAAATTTACCTTAGGTCCTCAACAATGGTATGCTATTATTTCACATATTAATTATTATTAACCCATGGTTATTTTATTGGGTGAAGTGAGATATATAAACAATATTATTGTTATTATCTAAGATTTTATATTTGGGATTCAATAATTCAAAAATATTAGTCACCTGATTTTAGGGTGTGGAAAACAGATGCAGTGATGTAAGATTGTGAGACTGTCAGAGAGATGATGATTTTTTGAAAAGCAAAACACCTGTTTTTCCTTGAAGGAAAAAAAGAAGAATGGAGAAGAGGAGGTTGCACATGGGAGGGATAGTGATCTTCTGGTGGTGGGAGATTTACCTAAGGAAAGATAAATATCTCTGTCAATGAATAGATTTCTAAACACTGTTGAGAATATTGATTAAAGGTCTAAGAGTTAGTGAAATTCTATGTTAACTCATAAACTTTATTTTGCAGAGATGTAAATCATTTTGTTTGGTGGAAATAAATCTCCCAAAGTTATTACTGTCCTTAGAAAACATTAACCAGTTCTGTGTCTAAGATTTGTTCATTCTATTGTTTACAGATACCTAGCTTCTCAAATGCTCTTTGGGCCAGTTTAACATGGTTCTTACTGGTTCTCTCTTTAATTAACATGTTGAATGAAAGAAATCTTTGACGTGTGTCAATTTTATATTTAAATGGAGCCATGACTAGTGACTAATAGCTTCTAGTAATAATAATAATAGCATGGCCTTATAAATACATCATCACAAGCAACTCCATTCTTCTCAGTCATGTGTGCCAAGTTTTCCTCGTGGTATTTAGAATGTAAAGTATTTGAGTAATGCTGGCCCATGAGCAAAGTGTTTGATAAGCTAAACTTACATGTTCAGCCTCCCATCGTTTTTCAAGCCCTGGAGAAGCAGGCTCGACTTTTATTTCATTATTTTCTTTGACATAAACGCATGACAAATTATTTCCAAGTGAATAAGGAATTAAGAAATTGAATTTAAAAAGTTAGAACCAGACATAGTATTATTGCTTTGTCTGCAGTGGCTCTCAACCCCAGAGCAATTTTATGCCCTAGGGGACATTTGACAATGTCTGATGACAGGTTTGATTGCCACAAGTCGGGGGAAGGTGCTACTGTCTCCCTGTGGTTACAGGGCAGGGATGATGTTAAAAATGTTACATTGCATAAAACAGGCTCAAGAACTAAGAATAATATATCTCAAACTGTTAATAATCTTAAACTTGAGAAACACTGGTCAACATTAGAAAGCAGTCAGTTGAGGGATTACCAGGCAAAAACAAGGGGGAAACAATTACAGAATAAGTGTAATTCTCCACAATAAAACATATGGGTAAGCATATTATATTAGTCTAAGAAATAATAGTGTCAAAATTACTTTTGAAACTTATTCTGTTTTCAGGTAATATAACTTGTGATTCACTTCAGAATTGACATCAAACATTAAGAAGAGCAAATTCTTTCCATTGTTCACAATAACTTTGGAAAAATGGCAAATTACACAGCAATTCAACAAAAGAGCAATTGCCACTAATTTTATGTTAACCTTCAAAATAAATGAAATCGTATTTCATGGATTTAATTTCATTTTTGGTCATTTACTACATGAATTTTGGGGTCACTATTTTTCCCCTGGAAAATATGCAACCTTGTGTATACCTATACATTATGTCTCCTTTCATCATTCAACTATTATTTCATCATTCAAATATTATTTTATCTATAAAACAAAACCTATTTTTAACCAGGCTTTTCATAAGAGAAAGAATCCCATGAAGCTTTTCTCTTTGAACACACCGACAAATTCCTCATCTTTTAAAAAGCTATGCAGATCCCACCATATCCAATTATAAATCTTATTTGCCTTTGTACATACACCTGACTTTTCAAGATTCTGTTGAGGTATTTATGAGCACGTTATTTTTTAGAAGAAACAACAGTTGCTATGTCTAAAAGTGTACAACTCAATATGGCAGAGAACCAAAATCTATAGACGTCATTATGAGCAAAAACAGAACTATACCCCTCAGGGAGAGACTTTGTGAAACATATAAGTAGCAGGGCATAAGAGTTTCCTATGTTAGAAGAATATTAAAGTAAGAATTCCCCAAAACCCTAGCCTAAAGAGAAACTAGTTGTTAACATGGCAATGCTAACCATTTCTAGTCTTTTTAGAAAAATACTTCTAAAATCATAGCATAATTACCTCTCTCCCAACATGCCCAAGTTGATATTACATGCTGAGAAGAAGGAAAAAGAAAAGCCTCCGGCAGTAAATGGTATTAGACATCAGAAGAGAAGCAGTGCTAGAGGGAGAGGAGGATTTTAATTATTTCCTAAAGTGAGAATACAGCAAGACTCACGTAGCCCATTGAAGAGGCTTTGATTTCATGTACTGAAGGTTTAAAAAACTTCCCAATTTCCTGCCTTGCCTTGGTCAGAGAATCCAGTTAATTTAATTGACATTTGGCTGTTTTTAGAGCTTCCAAAATCATCTCAAGGATGAAATATTGTGTATTAATCCATGATCAGAGGAAGCAGGCAGGAATTAAATTTCATGAAATGCTGTTTCATTGTAAAGGGAAATAGACAAATTCATCTTCAAGGGCATGCCAGACAAAGGTTTACCATTGAATCTGAGCAAACACAGCTTGCCTGGCAGTAGCTGAAATCTTTGAAATATACATCAAAGCACATGCAATACAGAATAAATTCTTCCAGTCTTGTTGGCTAGAGGGTAGTCCATTTCAGGCAAAGGTCAGTTAAGAATTGAAATGTGCAATACTACAAAACTTGTGCTTTATAAAGTTAAAATGACAAAATGGGCAGACCAATTCCTCTAATCTAGTTGCTCTTGTCGAGACGATTCTAAACTCTATAGGGAAGCCATTCACATCTGCTGTGGTTCTGTTTGTATCACTACTTGGCTAGAAAATAAACTTATTGCAGGAAGCAATTCTTCAGAATCATTGTGTGTGGTGTTTTCTAAGGCAGCACAAAGTTTCCAACAGAGTTTATGTATCTTGTGAAGCTGTGGCAACCACTAGTAGGTTATATTGGGACATAAAATCTGCCAACTGTCCTTGGGTTTTCTAAAATCTTTTTTTCTTCAACACTTATTTCAGCTGTCCTAAATTTTAGGCCACCTGAAGAGATTAAGATTCATATCTGAGTTGTGAGAAGCATTTTGCTAAAAAAGAATTTTGGGGCCCCATTAGGTTTGATCAGTGGGTAGAGCATCAGCCTGTGGACTGAAAGGTCCCAGGTTTGAGTCTGGTCAAGGGTATATGCCTGGGTTGTGGACTCGATCCCGAGTAGGGGGTGTGCAGGAGGCAGCCAATGGATGATTCTCTCTCATCGTTGATGTTTCTATCTCTCCCTCTCTGAAATCAATAAAAATATATTTTTAAAAATTGTAAATAAATAAATGAGAAATTTTGGAGAAATGTAGAATTTAGAATTTGTTTATGAAAACTAGATATATAAAGGCTCTTTTTTTATACTTTGCCATAGAGGTATTTCAGAAGCATTAAAATAAAAGATATTTCACAATTCTATTCTTATTAAATACATCATCCCATTACCAGTAACACTGATGATTTCCTTAGATACTTCTGAATTTGTACTTTCAGGCATGGTCACTTATGGAAAATGAGGAATAATTTAATAAAAATATCCTATAATATTTTTAAGCATTCATCAATCCACACAGGTGAAGTGTTAATATTTGAAAGTAATATACACACACAAAAGTTGAAAATCCCTCCTCTGGGAAGAAGGCCATGTTTCCACTGGAATTTTTCAAAGTTCCTCTTTTGAATTTCTGGCATATTAAATACCAATCCCTAAAAATCATGTTACAATTTCAGAAACCAGTATGTGCAAAATCTGAACATCATACAAAATAGTGTCTTCAAATATCTGATCCTACCTATAGGTCCCAGATATGTTCTTACACATGTTATCTAAGAGAATGTATATGTTTTTAATTAAAGCATTGTTGACAATAAGAAAAATTGAAAATAATTTAAATGATAATTAATAGAAGAATGATTAACTAGACTCTATTATAAACTGGAAAAGTCATTTAAACAGCCACGTATATGTTGGTTTTGTACCAAAGTTAAAGTTGCATGTACCAACATGTAAACATTTTAATCTAAACTAATAAAAGCGAAATATTAAAATTAACTGTTTCTCCGAGACGGGGTAAGCCACGCCCACCAGCCAATCAGAGCTGCTGTATGAAAATTAGCCCAGCCAACATGGCGGAGGCCGCAGCCCTGGTGTGCGGCTTCTCCAGGTCTGCGGCCTCCGCCATCTTGGAAGCCTCCCGCCTGAGAAGGCATCCAGCGCCTTGGGCCTGCAGACGCCTTTCCAGGCGGGAGCCAGGGTAGGGGGGAGGTGGGCACCAGATGGCTACTTGCGCCCCAGAAGGCTCCCAAGGCTGGGGCAGGGCACGGGGGCGGAGCGGCTGGATCCCCACAGCCCCGCTGCCCGCAGCTTCGGGAGCGTTCCGGGGTGCAGGGACGAGGCAGCTGGACCCCCGCAGCCCTGCCGCCTCGGGAGCGTTCTGGGGCGCAGGGGTGGGGCGGCCGGATCCCCGTGGCCCTGCTGCCCGCAGTCTCGGGAGCGTTCCGGGGCGTGGGGGCGAGGCGGTCGGATCCCCGCAGCCCCGCTGCTGCAGCCTCAACTTCCTGGACGGGAGCCTTCCAGGGCGTGGGGAACAGGCGGTCGGACCCCCGAGGCCCCCGCCCGGGAGGCCATGGGGTGGACAGTGCCACCCAACTATCAGCTTCCCAGGCGGGTGACCCGTAGGATCAGTGGGAGCTGTGGCAGGCCTGAAAACTGCCCTTAGCTCCTCACCCAGGCTTGCCACACCCCCTGGGGTGAGGGTCTCCACTGGGGACCTGGCCAGCTTGCAAACAGACATTGGCCCCTCACCCAGGCTGGCCAGGCACACCAGTAGGTGGACATCCCCAGAAGGATCCCAGACTGGGAGAGGGCACAGGCCGGGCTGAGGGACACCCCCCCCCCCCCAGTGCACAAATTTTTGTGCACTGGGCCCCTAGTATACAATAAAATGAAATAACTAAATGGAAAAATTTTATATACATACACACCCCATATGAGCATATGAAGCCATATATAAGTCACCTCTCTATATTTTTCCCGGTTGAAAGCTTCCATTATGAAATATAACTTTCCCACTCAATATATTTCTTTTAATCGTCAGAAGGCCAAAATCATTTTCTATTTCTTAAGAACCTATGAACATCCCAGTGATAGATAAATGAGAGTTGAGAGAGTATAAGTTTAATCTTTCTGTTCTATAAAAAAATCTGTGCAACTTTTATGCATATATATCAATTACTGGAAAAAGTAAGAATTAAATGTGTTGGTAGGTGATAAGAAGGTTGGAATGGTTGAAGACTTTGCTTAATATGTAATACCGTAAGTCTTAGAATTTCAAAAACAAGATAAGACTGATGAATCTCAGAGGGAAGAGGGTATGGGAAGAGGTTACCCAAAGACCTTATATGTATATAAGCATTGCCCATGGAAATAGACAATAAGGTGGTGAAGGACTGAAAGAGGGGCAATGGAGAAAATTTGGGAAATCAATATTACTCTTAACAATAAAGGTAAAAAATAAAGATTGCAATTATAACGACTCTATTTAAAATCATTAAATTTTATAACAAAAGAAAACAACAACATCCTGGAAATGGAAGCACCTTTCCTATCTCCTTTGTTAATATTTGTTAGGTACTTTGCATGATGCCTTGCCTGTAAACAGCATTAATTAAATATTTGTTGAATTAATGAATGGTGCTAGTAGGTCACTTAAGGTGTGAATTGTTCTGTTGGGATAAAGTGATGGTTGTGCAGAACTGTCAACCAACTGAAGAAGCCATTTGACTATCTCCTAGGGCTTTCACAAGTCTTCATAAGGGTTCCCTACCTCCTCCAGCCAGTAACCCAATTCTGGTGTGAGGCAGGCTGGAGGCAGCGGATCAATGATTCTCTGTCATCATTGATGTTTCTATTTCTCTCCCTCTCTCTTCCTCTCTAAAAACAATAAAAATACATATTTTTTTAAAAAGTTCCCTAACCCTTGGTCAGACTTGGAATGGGATGACATCCGAAGATCCATAAGATATCCTAAATTCCTAAGATCTAAACCAGATTCCATGTTTTCCTAATATTTATTGTTTACACCAAGCATGTCAAACTCAAAGACTAACACTGGCCAAATAAAGAAGGTTTAAGTTTATGTGAGCCACACAAAACAAAAGCTTTAATTTTTATAGAAACATAGGTTTATTTTGATAGAGACATGCTGAATGCAAAGGGCTGAAATAAATGAGTAATAGTTAACACAAAATAATAGAACATTTTAATAAAAATTAATATTTTTTCTTGAACATCAACTTACCAGACTCTGAATAACCACACAAATTAATAAGTGTTACACAAATAAACCTATTTTTCTTTTTCTCCGAGAGCAAAATATTTCCTGTTGCACACACCACACAAGTCAGTCCAAGACTAATGATGTGGCCATCGGGTGATAAAATATTCGCTGCCAGTATTAGTGGAGAGAAATGGTGCGCCTGCGCATAAGGCACGTAAGGGAAATGAAGGCAACAGGATTATAGCGATCAGTCATTAGCGAACATTGCAGTTCATTATTAATAACTAGGGGCCCGGTGCACAAAAATTTGTGCACTCAGGGGGTGGGGGTCCCTCAGCCTGGCCTGTGCCCTCTTGCAGTCGGGACACCTCAGGCAGGGGGGATGTCTACCTGCTGGCATGCCTGGTCAGGCTAGGTGAGGGGCTGAGGGCCATTTTCAGGCTACCCGCAGCCCCTTCAGCGTTCGTGCACTGGGGGGTGGGAGGGCTGGTGAGTGCAGGCCTGGACGTTTCCCACCGGAGAACCCACGATTGCACATGCCTGGTGGGTCCCCACCGCTGAGGGGACACACCTGGCGCAGAGCTGGGTGGCGAGCCAGGGGTGGGCACTGGTGCAGGATCCCACAGTGGGGCCCTGCTGCTGAGCAAACACACCCGGGGTGGAGCCAGGCAGCAGACTGGCTTCGGATTCTCCGCACTGTGCAGCAGATGCTCCCGCACACCCTGTGGAGGCCCCTGGGGGGCGGATGAAGGTAGCGGATCCTGGACGGGAGCTCCCGCATGCCCCCGAGGAGGCTCCCGGGGCAGAGCCAGGCAGCGGACCCAGGACAGGCGTTCCTGGACACCCCGTGGAGGCCCCCGGGGGGCAAAACCAGGCAGCAGACCCAGGACAGCTGCTCCTGGATGCCCCAAGGAAGCCCCTGGGGGGAAGAGCCAGGCAGTGGATCTGGGACGGGTGTTCCTGGATGCCCTGAGGAGGCCCCAGGTCGGACCCCCCTCCCCGACTGAGCTGACACACCTAGCACAGCTATGCCGGCCTCGGAGGCTCCCAGTGCAGAGCTGCCTTGCCAGCCTCCATCTTGGCTGGGTTAATTGCATACAGCCGCTCTGATTGGCTGGTGGGCATGGCTGTGAGCAGAGGCTCAGCCAGCCTAGGCAGGCAGTTGCAACAGAAGCCTCTGGTTTGCTCTAGCTCCACAGCTGCTGGCCTCCATCTTGGCTGGGCTAATTTGCATACAGCAGCTCTGATTGGCTGGGAGGCGTGGCTTGGCTGGTGGGTGTGGCTTAGGTGTCTCGGGTAATGGTCAATTTGCATATTACTCTTTTATTATATTAGATTACATATAAATGAATATTGTAAAAATTAAGTTATGAAATTTTTAATAAAATGTTTCTTACATACTGTTATATTGGCTGGGACGCAAAAAATATTCATTGTGGGCCGCATGTGGTCCACAGGCCACGAGTTTGAGATGCTTGCTTTACACAACAACTATGGTCCCAATACTATACACCCTGCAAACTGGAATGCTAAAATGATTAAGCTTTTCCACGCCACAATTTAGTTTAGTTTCAGGCTACATAAAGTCAGAAAAGTCAAAGACATGGCCAAGCAGCCATAAAATGACCTTTTCTAGATCAAAGAGTACATGTGTAATCATTGTGCAAAATCTTCAGTGAGTTGTCACAAAGGTATTGATTCATAATTAGGGTTGGGTATCAGGGAAAATATGAAAATGGAGATAACACAGCTCCCCCAAAAAGCATTTAAGGAGAGCAAAATTCTGGAATTTCAGAATTTTAGATAAGTTTTAAATCTAGAGAGGGAATTCTGTAGGGCTGTAATAACGCATCTCCATATATGTAATGAAGAGAGTAATAAGAACCTTAATGTAAATGGATTTGTGCTCTGCCCCCAAGGAGCAGGAGAGCAGAAGGGAAAATGCTGTGGTGCCTTTGAAAGAACTTATTCAATGAATGATTTGTAAATGTCATTGAAATCCTTCATTAATTTTCCAAAAATGATTTAGTTAAAGGAATAGTACTGATATTTTGCATAGCAATGAGAAACAAATTGAAGTATCAAGTTTTTGCTCCCACTCCAAGGGCATTCCCCCTGTGAAGGATGTGTTATAAATAAAGGAAATGTAAAATGTTACTTTCTGTAGTTGATGTTATTTTTAAATATCTGGTGTGACAAAGCTATTGGCGTGCCCACCTCCTTCCTAAAAATAGCTTTTGCATTAATACTTTTAGATGTCGTCACTGATGCCTATAACACAAGAATATTAAATAAAAATTAGGTACCAGTGGAATATCATAATTGAAATGTAAGGATTAATTAATACTTGAGAGCCAGACCACCACATCTATTCAGTTTGTTAAAACTGGGTAATAAACATGAATTTGACTGTCCTAGCAGACCAAAGCAAAAAAGTAAAATGATGAAAATAAATCAGTTCTCAGGAAAAGAATAGCTTGAGATCATGAAAAATTTTTGTAGAATTTCATGAAGAGGACACTGATGTAGCAAAGTATGATAGTTTGTAAAGGTCTAACTGAGTTTAAGAATACAATTTAAAATATGTGTGTGTGTGCATGTGTGTGTGTGTGTCTTGGGAAAAATAGGAGACAGATTTTGAGTCTATATTCTCTAATAAGATATGAGGTACAAATATATTATGTTATCAGTTGAAGGAAGAGCCACAAGTTTCAACTTTCAGCACATGGAAAGTAAATATGGTTGGAATCTTCTTATGAAAATGTGTCCATTTATGTTCATTTATATGTAGCAACCCCAATTTTGTGAGGAGGTGTGACATTTCATCAGACTTACACAAATAGGGCCAGATTTGTCCTTTGAAAAAAAGTTCTGGTCTCCTAGCATGCAGTCAAATGAGGCTCAGTACTCTATATCATAGAATATAACAAAATGATTTTTTCATAGAAAAATTTTAATACAGTCATTAACATTTTCCCACTATTGTCTGAATACATTTTTAATAAAATCCATACAAGGTCTCATTTTATGCAAAGGAGCTTCTTGGTGAATTATTTAAGATCAGTTAGTTATAAAATGTATTGTCAGGTAATTGAATGGTTTGACCTGTTCTGTGGGAGTGTTGCATGTAAGTGATGAAGAAAAACTGCCAAAATATGATGCTTTTGGGTTAGTGTAGTTGATCTCTAGCCAAATTTTTGACAATTATTAAATAACAATAAATTTTCTACTTAGATGGCTCCTAGTAAATGATAATATAACATACTAAATAGAAATCATAATTCTTCTACTCACTACAGCAGGAACGTGTGCATCAAACTGATCTAAAAGTAATTCAAGTCATTAAGATGCAGGTTAATAAGAAGGGGGCCTAAACCTATTCCTGTTTCACAGTGATTAAAATCATCTTATCGCAAACAATTTTTTCAATCCTTATCTTCTTTGACATAGTGAGTAGTGAGTTCTATAAAACATCAGTAATCTGGGATCTATATTAAGCTTCTACAACTTAGACCGACAGTCCCCATAATATGGGAAAGAATAACAGCTAAGTTCATATTCACTACTTCTTTTCACCCTGCTTCTCACCAAGAGGGGAAAACATGAAACTAATTGGTCAGATTGGACCCTTACTGGGACGCATGGCAAGTGAGAGAGGTCAAAGTGCATTAGAAGATAAAGCACGTGATAATAGTTCTTTGATATTCTTCCCATCTTTTCCCAGCTGCCGAGGATATGAGAGATCCGGCATCAAATCCTCAGAATATGTCCACTCATTTCCCTCACTTGCCTCTGCTTCATCCTTTGCAGTCTGAATGTCTTTTCCCATGTGAAATCCAGCATTTGTTTTCATGTACTCTTACCTTTAGTTGTGGGCTTAAAGTTTTATCTGAGAAAGGTGAAGAGTCTCCACCCCATCCTCTGGGTTACACTTGTCTTCCCACCTGTTCCAGTGAGAACATTACCATTTGACATTGTTCCATATATATCTATATCTATCTATCTATAGATAGGTATATATCTATCTATATGTATCTATCTAGATATAGATATATCTAGATCTAGATAGATAGATAGATAGATAGATAGATAGATAGATAGATAGATAGATAGATATAGATATAGATATAGATATATACACACCCAAAATATATATTTTTTTCTCCCTTGGGTGTCTTATTGGGAGTGAGGAGAAGTGGTAGTGACATAAGGTCAGAATTCTTGGGTCCACTGCCATGTTTATTAATGATATTAAAATCTCACTCCAATTATTGACATTTGGCATAATTTTAATGAGTGTGAGAACAGAGACTGGTTTTTGTTACACACCCTACAGAAAACCACAACACATCATTACATTATCCACTGAAGCTGAGAACAGTGAGCTTAGCCAACAGAATCCTATCCATAGAATAAAATACAAAGAAAATAGCCCAGACAATTTTGAAGTAGATGATTAAGTATAGAGGACTTTCCAGTTATATGGCTAAATTAAAGAAAACATGCTATTGACACAGAGAAATACACTGAGTGGCCAGATTATCATGACCACCTGACGTTTGTAGGCAAATCAACTCTAATTTCATGCTGAAGTTGCTAGAGGGCAAGACCATTATAAATATGGAAGCAGGCTATTTACCACAACAGTAGAAGTGATTTTTCTGAAGATATGGGTAAACAATACAATTTAACAGCTTTTGAATGTGGGGTATATTTGAACATGAGTGGCCAGATTATTATGTCCACTTGACATTTGAAGGCAAATTAGCCGTACACTACATCATATGGGATATGGAAGCCGAAGGCCTGTTCCAACACCTTTGCTATCTGCAGTTACCAAGATAAAACGCCTCCAATTTGCACAGCAACACAAGGATTGGACAGTTGAGTATTGGAAAAAAGTCATGTGGTCTGATGAATCACGTTTCCAGTTGCATCATGCAGATGGCAAAGTGAGAATTTCATGCTGTTTCAGAAACAGCACGAAAGCATGCACCCCACATGCATGAGTACAACTCTTCAAGTTGGTGGGGGTAGTGTTATGGTTTGGGGCATGTTTTCCTGGCATGATTTGGGCCCTTTAATTGGTGTGGAACAATGCCTGACTAGCACAACATACTTAAGTATCATTGCTGATCAAGTTCATCCTATGATGTTGATAGTGTATCCCAATGGAGATGGCTTCTTCCAACCAGACAATGCACCATGCCACGGTGCTCGTATTGTGCAGGAGTGGTTTCAAGAACATGAGGGAGATTTTACCTTGCTTAGGTGGCCCCCACACTCACCAGATCTCAATCCAATTTAGCATTTGTGGGATGAAGTTAAAAGAGCCATCAGGCATCTGGCTCCACAGCCATCAAATCTCACAGAACTGGACAGTGCTATTCACCAGGCATGGTGTCAGATTCCTCGCATCACCTTTCAACATCTTGTGGAGTCAATGCCAAGAAGAATCGCTGCAGTACTGAAGGCAAAAGGTGGCCCAACAAAGTACTGATGGGGTGGTCATAATAATCTGGATACACACACACACACACACACACACACACACACTAGGGGCCTGGTGCATGAAATTTGTGCACGGGGGGGGGGGGAGTGGGTAGGAGGAGGGAGATGGTCCCCCAACCTGACCTGCACCCTCTCCAATATGGAGTTCTTGGGGACTCACAATCCAGGACCTCTGGTTCTTAACCACCTCCAGCTTCCGCCTGCAAACCGCCCCAGGGCCCAGGCACTAACACCGGCCATCAGGGCTTTGCAGGCCGCCGCCTCCGGACAGGCTGCTTCCCCACAGGCTTGGTCTTGGGGAGGGGTGGGGGGCAGACAGGAAGAGCTTACCGGCTTGCTTGCTCCTGGATCCTGAGGCAGAGAGAGGTCTTTCGTCTGCCCTGCTGGACCCTGGGATTGGGGCCTCCGCCACCTTGTCTGGGCTAATTTGCATACAGTTGCTCTGATTGACTGGTGGGCGTGGCTTACCCTGTCCCAGAGAAACAGTTAATTTCAATATTATGCTTTTATTAGTTAAGATATATATATATTATATATATAGATAATCACATTGTTTACCCATATTTTCAGAAAAAAAATCACTTCCACTATTGTGGTAAACAACCTGCTTCCCTATTTATAATAGTCTGGCCCTCTAGCAACTTCAGTGCAAAATTATAGCTATTTTGCCTACAAACATCAGGTGGTCATAATAATCTGGCCACTCAGTGTATAAGTAGGCCATTGACAACCAATGGAGAACTTATAATCAGACTCAAGTATATGGAAACTCTGAGAGAACATATGTGTGTGTGTGTGTGTGTGTGTGTGTGTAGCATTTATAATGCTACCTAGATTATGTATATATTTAAAAAAGGAAACAACTCAAAAGTCCATCAATAAGTGAATAGAATAAGTTCAGGAAATGCCTATACAATGGTATAATAATCAGCAATAAAAAATTACAAACAACTGATGTTTGCAACAACGTGAATGAAACTCAAAAATCACTATTATAAGTGAGAGAAGGCAACAAAAGTGTACATACTATATGATTCCATTTACATAAAATTATCTAATATACAAACTAATCAATAGTGACAGAAAGAGGTCAGTGATTGCTTGGAATTGGGGTAGAGCATGAGGTGGGCTACAAATGAGCACAAAGATACTTTTGGGTTAAATACTCATTATCTTGGTGGTTTTTCCACAATACATAAATGTTTAAACTAGCCAACTTGTACATTTTAAATATTATAGTTTATTGTACTCCACTTATATCTCAATATTTTTAAAATTTTTAAATGTTCAAATAGAATGATTCAAAATATAATAAAAGAGATAATTTTTACTATAAGTTTATTGGTTAGCTGTTACAGAATACAAGTTGATGAGTCTTAAGTAGGAGGAATTACTCTTCTCTAATAGGAAAGAATGAGTGCATATCAAGGTAGAATAGTTCAAAATAAGGCAGCATTCTCATCGGATCCCTTCTTCTTGCTCTGAAGTAGATGGCAAGGTTACCTGCTCAGAGTGAGGTGGGGAGAGAAGGGGAGTTTTAAAACAAAAGACTGTAGAGAAGGCATTTCACCCTAGCCAGTTTGGCTCAGTGGATAGAGCATTGGCCTGTGGACTGAAGGGTCTCGGGTTTGATTCTAGTCAAGGGCACACACCTTTGTTGCGGACTTGATCCCAATCCCCATCCCTAGTCAGGGCGAGTGTGAGAGGCAACCAATCCATGTGTCTCCCTCACATGGATGCTTGTCTCCCTCTGTCTCTCACCTTCCCTTCCAACCTCTCTAAAATATCAATGAAAAATATTCTCTGGTGAGGATGAACAAAAAGTAGAAAAGACATTTTATTTTTTTACTTTTGTTTTATTGCTTAAAGTATTACAAAGAGTGTTAAATAAGTCTCCATTTTTCCCCTTGACCTTCCCCCCTCCTCCCCTAACCCCATTTGCAGCAGCATGGATGGAACTGGAGAGCATTATGCTAAGTGAAATAAGCCAGTCGATGAAAGAAAATACCACATGATCTCACTTATTTATGGATAATAAATACCATTATAAATTGATGAACATAAACAGATACAGAGGCAGAAGAGCATTGAACAGACTGCCAAACTACAGCTGGAAGGCTTGGGAGGGTTGGGGGGGAGTTAAGAGATCAACTGAAGGACTTGTATGCATGCATATAAGCATAATCAATGGACACAAGACACTGGGGGGGAAAGGCATTTTAGTTATTATTGCTGTATAACAAATCAATCTTAATGATAAAAATAATAACCATTTTACTGTCCTCAAGACTTCTGTGTGTCAAGAATTTGGAGAAGGCATAACAAGGAATGGCTTACTTCTACTCCCAAATATCTAGGACCTCAGCTAAGAAGATATGAAGGCAGGAGGTAAGTGAGTGACTGGGGCATGAACTCTCTCAGATATCTGAAGACTGATAGTTAGAATCCCGGTGAGGGCCGCTGCCTGGAACATCTCCATGTATCCTGAAGCCTTTCAAGAAGTCTGCTTGGGCTTCCTCACAATACAGTACCTGGTTCTAGACCCGTAGAGAACAAGTATAAACTCTATCACCTTTTATGACCCACTTGAAATCTGCTTTTTTAATAATACAGCTCCCCAGATCCAAAGATAGGTAATAAACCTCCCCTTCCTAACAGAAGGAATGGCAAGTTCACACTATTATGTTAGCAAGGGGGATATTGATGTGTCCTTCTTTGGAAAAACACAATTGGCCACAGGAAGTTTCGAAAAGTCATTATACATTGGAGAGTGTGTTGGTTAGAGAAATAGAGCCAGGCCCCATGTGAGACCCACCTGATGTTGGTGGTATCTAATATATAGAACCATATGCTCTCCTGTGTACCTGTCTCCAACCGTTCTCAGTTGCTATGGAGTAAACACCAAGAGAGCAAAGAGTTGGGCTCATCATGAGAAAGGGTGTGCCAGATGCAAAGGACAGAGGAAAATGAGAATTCAGGGTATTAGCTAAGAGTGTTTGCATCATAGAATTAAACTGGATAAAAAGGAATTATTTTTAAATTGAGGATGAAAAAATCATGAGACAATACAGACTGCTTCTTGTTACCAATTTGCAAAGTTAACAAGAAAAAAGAAACATTCACAAGAGTCAGAAAAAATATAGAAAGTGGGTAAGAGCATGGAGCCTGAAGCCAGACTACCTGGGTTTGTATCTGACTTTTGTCACTTACCAGCCCTGAAATTTTAAGCGTGGAGTACTTTCTTAGCCTTAGTTTTCTCATCTGTGAAATGGGATAACAGTACTTTCCTTGTGGAATCATTAGGAACATTGCATTTATTATTATATGTAAAGCACTTAAAATAGTGTCCCTGGCATGTAATAAACTCTAAATAAGTGCTATTATTAGTATTAGAAAAGGCCAAAATAATTTTTGACATGTAAAGTCTTCATTAGATGCTATATTTAACTACATTTTTAACATTGGCTATACAGCTTGTGCCTAACAAAAGAAGAGGCTAAATTATTCACAACTCACAGGCTCCTTGCATTACTAAACTGAAATATGTACACCTCTAATGTGCACCCACAATCTCAAGAATTCAATTCCAGTTACAAAATCCCATTTTATAATGGTCACATCCTGGCCCTTAGAATGTATTGTGCTTTATTTTTCTTAGGGGTACTAATTTGGTGAATTTTCAAGGTTGCTGTTTCCATTCCATTCACACGTCACCTCAATAAGTTTAGTCTCCAATAGTATAGGCTATCCATATTAGCATCCACATGGAGAGGATGTAGTCAATTTTGTTTATCAATAATTGTTTTGATGGGAATGACTCTAGAATCTGGTCTTACTGTTAAAATGGAAAGATAATTTTAAATTATTTATGACTGATGTAAAAATAGATTGTTTTAATAGAGTTAAAGGCTGCATTAGTTCTTGCTACCACATGGTATAAGTAATTCTCATCTTAATTTTAGGCTCATCCTGGTTCCAATAATGTACTTTAAAAAAACAGATTTTCCAACTAAGCCGGGGCTTTCTTCTCAATCTTCACTATCTCCCACCTCATCCATTCCCATGATTCAGTGAACTTGATATCATTCAGAATTATAACAGGAAACAGATGGCACACTTAAGTCAGAGCACAGAAGCTATTTACAAAGATGTAGACAGGATATGAGGGAACTTTATGGGTAGTGCAGTAACCTGGGACTAGGGGAAATAAGGAAAGATTACCATCCCTAGACACAAAGGAACTAGGACAGCGTGTGATAACTGGAACTTTGAGAGGGTTATATAGAGAAGGTCACCTTGAGAGAAGTGATTTCCTATTGAGGGACATGACCAGACCTAAGCAATCTCCAAGGGAGGGAAATAGATGCATTTGACCTCACTCTTCTCACTCCTCCCATTGACCGTGTTCCATGGATTGTTGGGAGAAATTCTCCATGGATTTTTCACATTTCTACACATCTTGATAGCAGAGACCTTTGCTCTGTCTTTGCTCTGGACTATCTTTTCAAGGATATTGGCAGAGCACATGGTCTTGGAAGATAAATGTAGTGTTCCCCTCCAGAGCCAAGGGCAGACATGCTTTCTGCCCATTACAAAAAATTCAGGTTCCCTAAGCTCAAGGTACTTCTCCTATGCAGGTGTCACCAGGCCTTCCTCACATTGCCTTGGGACATTAGGGTTTAAGAAACACACACAAGAAAATGCTGATACTCTAGCTCTTTCTATTGTTGTAAATATACAATTATTTGTCTCTGATCAGTAGTCTCATGTCTTCTGTTAGCTTCTGTGGTAAGCTAACTCATTTGCTTGAAAGTATTGTAAAACTTCAGCCTCTTCTCAGTTCTTGTCAAGGGTCCATATTAGCAGAATATAATCTGATGTCAGAGGGCAGAAATATCTGTTGATTAATCCATATAGGACTGCTCCCTGCTACAAAGGGTGAGAAATGAATCTGAACAGGAAAATAAAATATATCTGCCACATCATCTAAATGCTATTGGCTGTCAAATCTGTCGTTCCAGTTCTGATTGGGTACAACCCAAGCTTCTGACTCATACATGACTCATACATCCACTGCTTACTGTCTGTATCATGAATGTCTGACAATATAAAAGAGCTATTTTGAGGAGAAACAAGATGGCGGCATAGGGTAGACACCGTAAATGCAGCTGTGAACAACTATTTCAGAAAAACCTCGAAAAGAACACACGGACACCACTTGCACCCACAGGACGGCTGGCTGAGTGAAAATCCTACAACTAGAGAAGAGTCTGAGACTCAGAGGAGCGGCAGAAGCAAAGTACAGAGGTACGGAGGCGCGC
>PVJC01003075.1:0-73400 GCA_004026665.1 Murina feae
TATATATATATTATGAAATTGTATTAAGTTTATGCTCAAAGTTTACCGAGCCTTTCTAATATATATATTAGGGATTTATTTAGCATAAGAATATTTTATTCCTTTAAATATTTCATTATTTCTTTTGTATTAGACATTGTGCTTTCTTCCACAGTCACTTCTATTCATTTGGTCATACTGTCCTTTTTCTGTCTTTCACAATTATGAATTTTTGCTTCCTCTTTTCCTTTCCTTGTGCTGTTTCCCCCTTTGTTTTATTCAGAAATGTATGTAGCTGGCTGTCTGCATTTCTGTTATATTTTTATTCTTTGTCAATTTTGATTACCTCCAATCAGCATTGTGTTATGATCTTTTCTCACTTCACTGTTAGCAGGTTGGGGATCTTTTGAAATACCACATCTTTTTTCACAGCAGACTTTTAAAGTCTTTTCACACATGTTTTAAATGGGCCTTGTCTTAGTCTTTTTTCTGTTGGTTTTTTTTTTTGTTTTGTTGTTGTTTTTTTGAGAATGTCAAACTCTTCTGAACTATTTTCCTGCCTGCTCAGCTCCTTAGCCTTCAGAAAGTGGTTCTCTTTTTCTTGCTCTGCAATATTTGTGATATTTTTCAAATCTCATATGGTTCTTTTTTCTTATTTTCGCTAGAATGAGTAGCGCTCTCCTGAGAACTAGTGTTTTTCCACAGAAGGCTAGATGGACTGCTCCTATCCTTATTTCATTGAATTCATGTAGAGTTACCCCAGTGCTGTCACTGTATTACTGTGCACAGCTTCTGGCTTGGTGCTCAGTCTTAAAACGATGTCTTTAGTTAGCTGATATGTTGCAAAGCAACCAAATATATATAAATTAAAATCACCATGTTCTTTGATGTAGTAAGGCTTTTCTTGCCAGCTACAATTCTTAACTTAAGGCGCTATATTTTCCAAAATGACATCAAGCACTCTGAACCCTCTCCTCCCAATTCATTTACTCATTTTACTCTTTATGACTAGTTTGATCTTTAAAAGGATGAAGAAAGTATTCATGAGTGTGTGTATGTGTGTGTGTGTGTGTGTAATATTGTGGTGTTGAGGTTGGAGGGTAAGATAAGGTTTAGGTTGATCAAGAAGGGCACTCTGCATTAATCAAAATGTAATGCCCATTCAATAGTGGGTAATTGCTTTGTTTTCTTGTTGGTATGTATCTTGGGGAGCTGATCCATCGGGCAGAGCTTAAAGGTAGCCAAAGTTCTTCCCATCTTATTTTAAGAGGATTTTCAGATCAATCCAATATGCCTTGCAGCACACAGAATCCCTCCTAGATTGATTATTCTAGTTTTCATTTTCGATTTCATGTTTTTTTCTAAATCTTTCTAGGCATTGTGTTGTGAAGTTGATAGAAAATGCCTTTGGAATGACTTGTCCAATAACTTTTTATTTTTTATTTGAAAGTCCCCTTAAGTGACCATGTTAACTAACTTGATGATCTCGTTTAATATTTCATACACTAGTAGGAGAACTAAGTAAGAAGAGGTAGGGAGTATAGCCAAAACTAGGCCCAGTGATAATAATGAAAATTTTGAAATTATATCTAGGTAATTAATTATGAGTAGCAGTGGAAAACACAAAAGTACAATGAAAAATATTTCTAGGCCACCAAATGTATTTTAAAACTAATCTCTTTTTAAGAGAATTTTAAATTATTAATTGTTTAACGTGGCGATGTGCATATTGCTTTGGTTATAAAAAGGGAAAAAATAAATATTCTTGGTACTTGAAGAGACTTACTTTTATTATCTAAAATATTAATTAAGTTAAATAACCAGTTCCCCCATATTTTTACTCTATTAGATAATATCATGCATACATCCATTCTCCACACACACCACACACACACACACACACACACACTTATCTTAGACTGGTTGTTGTTCCACTTAGTTTTGGACAAAATATTTAACTGGCAAATAAGATCGGTAAATACAATTAAAAACATGACACCACTACTCCATAATAAAATAGGAGAACATACAGCATGCTTTTTACTTAGGATTTCTTCATACCGTTTGTAAAGCATACTTAGACATTTCCTTTTAGGATTTCCTGATGTCTTCGCACAAAATGATTAACACGTTTCCTGAAAGCTACGTGAAGATGTTCCAGCAGTTGCTGTGGTTTCTAACCACCCATTTCCCTGCCTCATTATTTGAGGCTGTGTCCCAGCCACTCTTCAAAAGTTATGATCTGCCTCATTTCAACTTGCTTTACAACAGCTGCCAGGGCTTCTTGCATTTATCTACGCTCTATACGTGGTCAAATATTTTCATGGACAACCTAGGGCTGGATGCTGCCACAGCATTCTTTTACCTGGGCTCTTTGACAACTATGTAGAGAATGGAAGTCTAAGTGACAGTATAATTTTGGGAAGCTTCACACAGAGGTCTGAACAAATACGACATCGAGATCCAGGTCTAATTCAAAGTCACTAGAGTGATTGTACCTTAAATCTCAGGTGATATGAAGAAGTTTTTCATTGAATACAGTAGAAAATCTTTTTTGCATACGCAAGCATCAGTGGCTCTATATTGTGGTTGGAGGTGGAGTGTTTGCGCGTGGCAATCTCCCACATAGACAAAGAAAGATTGAGAGTGAGGGAAACAGAAAAGCTGAGAGAATGAGCATGCCTAAATAAATCGGGGATGTTGTAACACTACTGTGACATTTCAAAAACATTTGTTTTTGAAATAATAAATGTGTACTTGTTCACATATAGAATTTGCAGAGTGCTGAGACATTTTATTATTCTGTATAAATTCAAGTTACAAATATAGTAATATAATTTGTTGAAATGTTTAAACTATATTATCTAACAATGAACTCCTAATACTAATCACTGTGTAATGGTAACACATCATTCCCAGGACTTTCCAGTGATGATTGAGTTGTAAACTATTTAGCTACTGACATAACACCTTTAATGCAAGCTCAACATACCTACATGATGAGCAAATTTATGAAGAGATATATTTTGTTTTGTTTATTTATTTAGTTTTTAAATTAGAATTTACATTCAATATTATTTTGTACAAGGGGCCCAGTGCACAAAAATTTGTGGACTTGGAGGGATCCCTCACCCCGGCCTGTGCCCTCTTGCAGTCTGGGACTCCTCAGGGGATGTCCACCTGCTGGTGTGCCTGGCCAGCCTGGGTGAGGGGCTGATGGATGTTTGCAGGCTGGCCACAGCTCCCAGTGGCCCAAGATCCCAGCAAGTTTGGCTGGAAGCAGGTTTCTGGGGTTTATTTATCTTTTATAATTAAAACTTTGTTGCCTTGAGCAGAGGTCACAGCTTGCCTAAGCAGGAAACGAAGCCTCCTATTTGCTTCAGCTCTGTGGCTTCTATAATTGAAACTTTGGTGCCTTGAGCAGAGGCCACAGCCAGCCTAGGCAGGCAGTTTCCTCCATCGCTGACCTCCTATTTGCTCTAGCTCCGTGGCTGCCGGCTGCATTCTTGGCTGGGTTAATTTGCATATCGCCACTCTGATTGGCTTGCGGGTGTGGCTTGGCTGGTGGGCATGGCTTGACTGGTGGGTGTGGTTTAGGTGTAACAGAGTGAGGGTTAATTTGCATATTACTCTTTCATTAGATTAGATTAGTTTCAGGTATATGTATCTGAAGAAACCTAAAACACTAATTCAAAAGACTACATGCATTCCTATGTTCATGGCAGCGTTATTTGCAATAGCCAAGTGACCATCAATAGACAAGTGGATTGAACAGTTGTGGTACATATATAGAATGGAATATAACTCAGCTATTAAAAAAAAACAAACAAACACACAAAACCTTACCATTTGTGACAGCATGGATGAGCATAGAGACTATTAGTGAAGTGAAAGAAGTCAGTCAGAGGAAAACAAATGCCATATTATTTTACTTATTTGTTTATAAATAAACAAACAACAGAGACAGACCATAGATAAACAGAACAAACTGATAGCTGCCGAAAGGGAGGGAACTGGGGGATGGGGTTAAAAAGGTAAGGGATTGAGAAGTACAGACTGGCAGTGTGAGAAGGTATTTTAAAAAGTAAAACCTAAGATTCTAAATAGTTTCATGCTGATTTAACAGCCTTTGAGGGGGAAAAAATAGACACAATTTCACCTGATATCATATGTCAGGAATTCATTATCTTTAGTAAAGAGATAGGTATCCAAATAAATAAGTACAATATAAACTACATCAGGTTCAAAGGGACCTTGAGGGTAGTTTTATGTGAAGTACTCACAAGATTCTAATTTATAACAAATTCAGTAAAGATATACGTTTATCAGTGATAACAAAGCTCAGGTTGAAAATTCATTTTTTGAGAAAAAAAGTCTACCCTCCATATGTATTTTCCTTAAAACTTGATTACTTCAACAATAATGCTATTCTACATTTACCAAGAATCATGAATGTTCAATAAAAAAAAACAGTAAATTTATCTATATAGATTACAGTGTAGATGAGAAATACATGTATATTTTAGTTGACTGTTGATTCATATCTCAAGTGTCTTTGGAAAGGGATAAGTGCACATATATTTTTTAGAGCACAGGTCACCTTGCATGTAACATTCAAAGGAACTTCAGATGAGCCATCCTCACGGGCCTTTTGGAAAACTCTAGAAAAATGTATTTTTTCAATATTCCAGTCATACTACCACCAATCCTACTGTTAGAAAATGGCTTTAGAATTAATAATTTTTAAAGAATGAAAACATCTCTTAATATGGTGAATTCAGTCCTCAGTAGGACACGAAAGAATGGTCCTTCTTTTCTTTTTATGAACCTCTGTTCACTCAGGCGGTAGATTATCAGTCATAACACCTTCTCTGCCTCAGAACTGGGATCCTTGCTGACGAATCACAGTCCTATCCCACTGAACCCGGTGATTGTCTAGAATGGCCGAAAAAATCCAAACAGAACCAATCAACGCCCTTTTGGTGGAAATGATACATATGTTAAAAGAAAAAAACATCTTTTTCCTTCTGTGATAGTAAAAGCCAAGTACCATGTAAAGCTACAGATTTTCAGACCCATAATTGCTCTTGATGGACAGAACCTGCCTAAAATTAAATGCTACCTATGAAAATGAGGAGTGAGATATTCCTAAGGATATCATTTGAAAGTCTGTATCCAGTTGTGCATGATGGTTCTGTAACCACTTGAATTTCTCAATTATAACAGCCAATAAATCCTCCCTCTCTCTTCCTCTCTTTCTCTCTCTCTTTCTTTCTTTTTCTGCTTAAACTACTTGATCAGAGCATTTGTCCATGAAAAAGAAAAGAATTCTTACTATTATCCATATTTTATTCCAAAAACTAATTAAATACTCGCTTAGATCCAGAGAGGATCAATGCTTGGAAAGACCAGAAAAGTTGGCAGGAAAGGTCATTCTGGAGCAGACATCATTGCCAGAGAGGGTATTTTTGAAGAGGCCATCGAATTGGGAACCTTGAAAAAACTAGGGTCTAATATGAAGACACTCGTTGGATTTGGGCCACTAGGAGGGTAGAGGAGAAGGGCAGAATGAGAGACATGAAAAACCATTGCTATAACCAAATGTTTCTGGAAAGAACCCCAGAGGATGTTTTGCTTTCGCTGCATTTCAGATATTTATCAAATAGTAAGAGTCCGAGTAGCTTGTGCATTTAGAATTCTATGGTTCCTGGAAATTTGGCAAGAGGAAAATCAGGAATTAAAAGAATGTGGACTATAGCACTATACTGCAGAATAGCTGTTGATTTAACTTTGAAATGTACCTAATGTTGACAAAGTAATTGGGTAAAGTCTATTGGCTTTCCTGTTTAGTAAAATGGAACTTTTCGTATTACAATCAACCCTGAGAGTTTTCTTTCATCTGAAGATATTTTTAAATGATAAAACCCTTCAACAGAAGGCATTGTGTCTCCATAGTTCAGAAATAATAATTTCAATAATAAAGCGATTTAAGTGTCACACTCCCTAACCTGTCACCTTTATCATATAACAAATATTCTGAAGCCAATTTTTAATTGGGAGCATTTTGGAGTGAGTGTACAAAAGATAAAACTATCTTTTATATGTTTCCCAGAATATAATTTGGTGAAAACCATAAAAATGATTTTTTTCTAACTATAATAAATTCCAAAAATACATGTAGCCATTCATAATCTGTCTTTTGCTGCGATGCCCTGCGTACGGTGCCTCTAATTGGCTGGCTGTTAAAGCAGCACACATTGCTTCTTACCGTGTTGATAAATGGGCCAACTGGAGCAAGGGCTGAGATTTCATAGGGAGTATTAGCATTTGTGAGAAAACTAACTGTGAGGGAGTGGAAGATAATTAAACCTGAGCTAATAGCAACAGACTTGAATTTCAGAAGGCCACCCGGATGTGTTGCTCTCAGCCACTTTTTCTCATGTTTCATTTTCCTCATTGGAACAGGTCAACAGTCATTAAATTTTCCCCCATAACATCAAATAGAGACAAATCATTGCGTTAATTCGTTTGTAAGGTGTTTAGAAACCACTTATTTTATTTTTAGCATTTAAAACATTCGGTTTCCGCCATTTTTTCTTCTTTATTTTCTTTTAAGTTGAAATAGTCTGGGAATCATTAAGTGCCAAGTGCTTTCACCAGGCCCATAAACAATACAAGATTCCATAGTCAGTGCAGTTACTTCTCGGGAAGTTTCAACAGAACACATTTTCACTCATTCAAAGCTAGCGGGGATAAATCTTGAGGTCTTTTAAGAAAGGCTCGCTTTAGCGTCTAGGAGGCTGACACGGTACTGGATTTCACACAAAAAAGATCACAAAAGCTATCCTGCAGGCTCAGTAAATTCTGGAGGTTCTTGGAAGATTTGACAAGCTACTCAGTATTGGAACCTTTCTTTTCTGTCTCTCTGTTTATCTCTTGACCTAGCAATTTAGATAAAATCTGAGATCAGAGAATAAGCTTTCAAGCAGCTCCCTAGTTTTAATCAAAGAGAATCAAATGCAGGTCAGGTTATCATCCAAGGGAAAGGCCAAAATGTTATGTCATTATTTCTCAATGTCTTATGATTTTAAACTTGTTTTTCTTCCTGACAGATATATTTCTGCTCTGTATTTTTATTTGCAGCTTATTCTATATAGTAATGATGCTTTGGGCTTTAATATGCAAATGAAAGCCATTTCATTTTTTTTACCTGTTGGGATATGACTTAATGGAAATGAGTTAATGTGACAGTAGTTGTAAAATTAGAAAGTAAATACCAGTAAACCAGTTATTGTCAGAATCTATGATGATGGGACAAACAGCAGAGAAATGGACCCTGAAAAAGGATTCTTCTCCACATTCCTTTCCAGCTACTTAAAAAATAAAGCTCTATGGAGTCTCTAGTCATAGAGTCTCCTGAATGCACAGAAATAATGTGAAACTAAAAGAAAAAAACACAGATGAAAGGCAAGCAGTTCTCACAGTATTATAATCTGAAGGACACCTGTCTCAAAATAACATGGGATATTTGTTAAAAATTTAGCATCCTCGTCATCATTTCAAACCATTTGACTTGCTATTTCTGGTGCCAGGAATCTGCATTTAACAGATTTCTGTGTGATTCTCTTGTCCTTAAAGATGAAAAGCTACTGGTGTGTACTGGGGATAAGGTTATCAAGTTTGGTTGGAATTGCCATGTCTCTGAGTTGAGAAAGGAGTGGATCAGAGAAGAGCTGGTCTCAAAGAGCCATGGGTAAGCAACTTGCTCAGACATGTTCTTTTTTTAAAAAAAACAAAAACAAATTATTTATTAATTTCAGAGAGGAAGGGAGAAGGAGAGAGATATAGAAACGTCAATGATGAGAGAGAATCATCCATAAGCTGCCTCCTGCATGCCCCCTATTGGGGATCGAGGTACCCCCACCAGGAATTCAACTGTGACCTCCTGGGTTATAGGTCAGTACTCAACTACCAAGCCACACCAGCTGGGCCAGCATGTTCTTAATGGTGGTCCTGGCTGTCCTCTGCTGTAGCAGAGTGACTCCATGGGGCACTCACTCAGAAAGGGGCAAGAGTGCCTCTGCTTATAGTCACTTCTCAGAAGTGCCTCTGAATCCTCTTTTCCTCAAACAATAATTTGGTAACAGGTATAGCACAGGCTGATCTGTACAGTCAGAAAGTCCAGACTACAGAGAAACTGAAAGTCTAGGAAAATATGTTTCCTAAATAGTCCAATCAGAAGATACAAACATGATACATCTCACTAAAGAATATGTGGTTGAGATTAATGGTCCTGGATGGCAGCCAAAAGAGTCTCAGAGGGTAGCTGAGGACACAAAGAAATCCATCATTCAATGCATCATCACCAGACCAGACACATAAAACAAGAAGTCTTCATAAAAGCAATAGCACATCGAGCTAAGGCTTTAAATTTATTTCATTCTGTAACTATTTGTAGAAAATGTCTAGCCTGTGTCAGGCAAAGAATTGGTGTTGAAGCCAACGCAACTGCAAGTCAATTTATTTAAAAATGCAAGTGGAGAGATTTTGCCAAATATGTGTGTTCGGGTGGGGTGGGAAGGAGATAGGAGAAAGACATGATGGACATTTGCACTTGTGGAGGGAATGGCGGTGGGGGGAAAGTATCTGTAACTGGTAAGATATGTTTCTTTCAAGAACTTGACAGGGCTTGAAGCTCTGTATTTGAAAAACCGTAATATCTGCAAATCCATTGCAGTTAAACTGGGTACTGCTTGGTTTTATTATCATATTTTTACGGCATCTATCTACTTCACTGGTTCTTGGCTATAAAAGGTTCTGGTTTTCCTTTCCTAATGTATCACCCCCACATGGGGTGCTTGCCAACTATTTGATAATGGGTTATCAAATGATGAAGATTATTGCTATAATACCATGGGAATGGACATTCAATAGGATGCAAATGACTGTACCACACCCCCAATGCAACAGCAGACTTGAATGAGAGTTTATGGACAGAACTGAGATCATGTTAAAAAGCACTGATAGATGGAAATACTGCCCCCACAGGAGCGGACAGACTTTGCAGCTTCACTGAGTGGGCTGTGTAATTGCTCCTGGGTCTCCAGTTTGTTATCAGTTTTAAGAATATGAACCGTCCCTTCATTTCTTCTTACCTGTGTCTGATTTCTCTAGGGTATGGCACTGTTCTATGATTCTAAATGCAGTGGGTGATATCAAGCACTAGACCAGGATTCAGGGGACCTGCAGCTTCTCTGTTAAAATTACCTGTATGACTGACTATAGTCTAGCTTTTTCATCGCTTCAAGCTTCCCTTGACCTCCTATAAGAGGAGGGAGATTTAAACGGCTCTTTCCCATTAAATTAAACAAGAGCTTGCTGAGTAGCAGGTCATAAAAATGAAAAGGCAGCGTACTTCCTCTCGGGAAGCTGAGAGCTACTAGAAAAAGTAAACATAAAAAAAATGCACCTCATGTGTCTCCTGATAAATATCCTGGATTTTGTAAATGAAATTAGATGGGTGCAATTATATCCCATGGGAAATCTATTGCCTCTTAGTTTTTGAAAATTCCTGGGAGATGTATGTAAACATGGTCAGCTGTGGCTCCAGGTTTGTAGTCTGAGTTCCCCTTCCTGCTCCATACTTGATTCAATCTCCTGTATCTATTCTGTCTGCTCCAGGGCTAGATGTGGAAGTCAAGCCTCTAGCATTGATGTGCACAGTGAGTACACTGGAGGCCCGGGTGTGTTGGGGAGCATTTATTACAATGCAGAAACACAAACCCTTGACTATCAGATATCCTTGTTTGCTAAAACCACATCTATTAAGACACTTTTTTTTTTTTACCAGACTACAAAAGTAAATTGTATTCCATGCTAATAAATGCAATACTACCAGATACAAAAGTAGAGAGGCGCTTAAGATGATGAACTTTGTTTTGGGAAAGGGAAAATGAAAGAATTCAGGAGATATTTGAATTAGGCTTTGTTGAGTAAATAGGAGTTTATCAAGACAACAAGTTGCAAGAGGGCATAACAAGCAGAAGCAAAGAAAGTGTTACAAAAACCTTAATTTTTTATTTACTTGGTCGTTTCATAACATATTTATTTGTCATCTGACAGGCATTAACCTAGGTGCAGTGGTTACAGGAGAAGATGCCAGGTTCGCTGGGAGTGTGTACAAGGAGGTCCTTACCTGGCCCAACATCAGGTTTCCTTGAGGAAGTCACATTGAAGCTGACACTCTCCCAGGTTTTTTTTTTCAGAGTGTCCAGAATCTTGTACTCTCTCACCACCACCACCACTACCACTCTGCTCCAAGCGACTGTCATCCTCCATACCTCTTCCCCCTCCTTCCCTACAGTCCACTCTCAGATTTGCACCTGAGGTATTTGTTATCATTAGACAGATTTCACAGTACGCATTGATCGCCTCAGTCCCTTTCTTCCCGTAAGCTCACTCATGTATGCGCTATGTCTTCAACAGTGCCGGGCACATGGGAAATTCTCCCTCAGTGTCTGCTGAGTGAGTGGATAAACACATGAGAGAAGAGTGAGCTTTAGACAGAGAAGGTGGATGGCTGGCTGGGAGGCTTCCAGGTCGAGGGATGGCCAGTTCTTTGGCTCTGAGCTGGAAAATGATCACTGAGTTGGAAGAAATAAAAGAAGTTCAGCCTGGATGGAGTACAGAAGGTTTAGGAAACATGAGCTGATGATCTTTTCTGTTATCCTCGTCGGTTCTACTACAATGATGAAAAACGAGGCTCTCTTATGTTTTTGGTTTAGTGGTCAGTAATGGCAGGTGCCTAAGGTTTATAAAATGACTATATTACAACGATACAGTAGACTATTTTGCTTGTAGAAAAAAAAATGTCTACCTTATTATCCTAAAGTTGTAGGTTCGATAAACTTTCTTGGAATAATTTAATTTTTAAAAAATATGGTTTTATTGATTTTTTAGAGAGAGGGATAGACAGATAGAAACATCAATGAGAGAGAAACACTGATTGGCTGCCTGCCACATGCCCCTCACTGGGGACCAAACCCACAATCCCAGCATATGCCCTGACCTGGAATCAAATCAGTGAACTCTTGGTTCAAGGGTCGGCACTCAACCTCTGAGCAACACTAGTGGGACTAATTTGATTTTCTTATTTAATGGAGAATACTCATTGGGGACAAATCTTTTAGGTTGCTAACATTTAAAAAATGTGGCTTTCTTAATCTGCTTTTTCCTTCTGGACAATTTTAGGGACTCTCTCGCATTTGGTAGTCAATGCCTGCAAGATATTTCTGAAATCCTTTAAAGTATTATACTCATTTTTCCTTGGCTATGCGGTTCTTTCTTTGGCTGTTTTACCCAAGAAGCCTGAGGAGTCTCCTTCTGGCAGGTGGCCCTCTGCACAGTGATGAGTGCGTCACATCTGTTTTGGGGACCAGAATGCTGAGCTCCGCCAGGCAGTCCTGGAATGTGGGCTGGCCACTGTCGTCCACAATCTGAAATGAAAAGTCCAGTTTTGAAAAAACACATGTGGCGCAAGAAAAAAGTTATTTTTACTTAAATATGGGATTCGAATATAAGAAAAAATATGTATTTCCCTAAATGAGAACTCTGCTGAAATGGTTGAATTGGGAAGAAAATAAATGGATAACTTTACTTATGAAGCTTGGGAGTGATGCTAAACGAAAGTATACTGAAAAGTTTGAGTTCCATCATATTTTTAGTTGAAAAATGCTTACTGGCTCCTTTTCTTAAGCTTAAATCACTTCTTTATGAAACAAAATATTCTCTTGGAGTTGGAGCTACTTTCAATCTAGTCAAGAGAAGCTGGAGGGAAGAAAGAAAGTGAATCGTAAGTGGTGATTTGTGTAAGCGTGTCCCTGTGGCCGGCTGAGGCCTTACCAGCATGGCTGCTGCTGCTGGTGGGAAGGTGTCTGTGTAAGAAAAAGTGGTCAGCAGGGACCATGGTCAGGTAAAGTAAACAAAAATCTGGCTTCAGGAAGGGGATTAAGCTTTTGTTCAATGTGCTTTAACTCATGGATGTGGCAGACCTGATTTTCCTTTTGACAGATGTGATATCATAAAAAAATAAGCATTGCATATTTAACACAGATTCAGAATATTCTACATAGCAATCTGTCATGGATAGTTAGGTAAAGTTTGCAGCTATGTAATTCATATACCTGGTCTGTAGTGTGAGGGTGTAGTTCTGGGCAAGTTGACCAGGTTTTATAGGTTTAATCAGATGAGCTCTAAGATTAGTACAGAATGACATTGTAAAGCATAGAAACAAATTAAGTACTAAGGTTTATGGTGGGAGAGGGGTGAGGTTGGTGTGGCTGGGTAGAGTGAGAGGAGAGGTTCATACAGATTAAAGCATGATGGGAGTACAGAAAACCTAATCTTTTTAGAAAATTGGCAGTCATTGAAAGTAAATGTCATAATCAATCTTCATTTTATTTATTTTTGTTTCACAAACAATTCAAGGACCAGTAACTTAGACATTACAGAGAGGTATAAAATGGAAAGCAAAAGTCTTATAACTTGTCCATTCTCAGAAATAGCAATTTCTCTCTAAAACTGCTTCATGTATAGATATCTAAGTGTTATATATAAAGTTTAAAAAAGTAACAAAGAAAAAAATATAATTATAATAATATTAGTAATGATAATATTAGTAACAAAGAGAAGTCAGCTGTTGAAGGGTGTCTGATTATTTCTTTCATAGCAATAAATTGGTAGATGAAATTTGGACTTTATAGACTAAGATTTACAGTTTTAGACTAAAATTTAGTTATGTGATTATATGGAAGTCATTGCCTGATAAACCACACATTAAACTGCTTGTAGATAGTGAAAATTGTGTTTAGAAATCAAGGCGGAGAGCAGATTGGGGAAGGGAAGAGGAAGCCATGGTAGGAAGGCAGGTTGAAAATGAAGAGATCTTCGTCTATGGGAGAGTAATGCAAATCGTAAGGTAGGGGCAGGTGATGCTGAAATCAGGTAAGTAAAATTTTATTGAGATATTGGAACCAGAAGACCACCAGGGAGCTGAGATAGTCAGTCATACAGATGATGTGGCTCAAGAGGTTAGGCAAATAGAGTGGGAAAGAGCGGGGAAAAGAACAACTTTGAGTCTCATTCCTGATATGTTATGGAACATAAATAAGTGACCAGTAGTAAAAGGATACAAAAGAATGGAGGACAGAGAAGATTCAGGGCTAGTTCCCTAGCTGCTGTGGCTCAGTAGCTGAGCATCGACCTATGAGCCAGGAGGTCATGGTTCCATTCCCTGTCAGGGCACATGCCAGGGTTGCAGGCTCTGTACTCAGTGGGGGGTGTGCAAGAGGCAGCCAATCTATGAGTCTCTCTCATCATTGATGTTTTCTATATCCCTCTCTGAAATCAATAAAAAAATATTTTTAAAAGATTCAAAGCTAGTGTTAAAGTGTTAAAAACAGGAATTGGGGAGTAAAACAAGTGCTGATCATTTCACTTGTATCTAAGAGAGAAAACAAATACTTGCATTTGAAGTGATGACAATGCTTGCGTTTGGAAGTTGGGTATCATCTGGAGTAATAAGTAGAGACGATGCTTATAAATTATGATGCATAGGGTTTTTTGGTAATCATAGTTTTGGAGTGGGAGAAGAAGCTGGTTAGGTATTTGGAAATGGGACCAGGTATGAAACATGATGGAGTAAGATTGGATTAACCTAGAGTGAGACTGAAGCACAGAACTATACATATGCATAAACTAGGACATAGAAAACTTGATCTGTAATCAACACATAATCTCAGTGCTTTGTCAAAAATGTTTACACATACAACACTGACTTTATTTATTATGATTCATTTCTTATTCATTTAGTAATTTTCTGATTTTAAAATTCTTAATACTTTTACATTTAATATTGCAATATGTTTCTTAATAGCCATAAACTCCAGTATCCAACAGAGGGATAGATAGGGAAAGAGAAAGGGGTGGGAGAGAGAGAGAAAGAGGGAGGGAGAAGAGAGAGAGAGAGAGAAAGAGTGAGAGAGAGAGAGAGAGAGAGAGAGAGAGAGAGAGAGAGTGCTCATACATGCAGAGATGCACAATAAAGAGTCTTATCAATAAATTTTGTGACCTTTTGTTTAAACAGGTAGACAGACATGCTTCACTAGGTATACTCAAATAACTTTTCTCTAAGTTCTGTAAATTTTAAATAAAAATACTTAGAAGAATTCCATTGAATTCAGCTACATATTCTTTCTTCTATGGGACTGAAATATTTCCACGTCTGACATTTATGGCTTTGGCCCCATTTGATATATATAAGCAAAAAGAAAAATCTTAACAGTACTTTTTATAACTGAAGAAGCACATTTCTTCTATTTTCACATAACTCACAAATAGCTAGACAGATTTTACTTAAGTTTTCAAAAGAAATTCCATTTTAGACTAGACACTAATGTGGAAAAATTGAGGCCAAATGATTCAACTTTTTAAAGTCTTATAAATAGGAGAGAAAGTTACAGAGAAAGAGAGAGAGAGAGAGAGAGAGAGAGAGAGAATTTATAAATTGATTGGAATACTTCTTTTGTATCATTCTTCTATAATTTACTTTCCAATATTAATACTTATGCTTTATGCATAATGTTATATTTATATTTAGTTGAATGATTATCTTTGTTTCTGGAAAGCATACAGGTTCGTATTTTCTCTAAATTACATAATTTAAATGCAACTTTTAAAAAACTCAAATGCAACTTTTATAATATTATAACAAAAAAACAGAAGATGCAGCATGAATATATGTTAGTTTAACATTAAATATTTACAAAATGTGGGGGAAAGAGAAAAAAACAGACCAGATTCAGCAGACACAGTTTCTTCTGTATGTAGAACGCTCATAGACTTCAAAGGGTTTACTGCTCAGAAACCAGACTCACAATACGGGAGAGGGAATAAAAATCTGCCGACAACTGCCAGTTACAGAGTCTCAGCCAACTTTTACAAACTTGGGAGTTGTTCTTCTTTGATTTTTTTATCAGTGAAAAATGTCTGGAATGGCTGAAGACACTTCTAAAGTGTTTTGTTTCTTTACATTTGTACAGACTGAAATAAGTTGGAAAAAATTGGATTTTCATTAAACATGTCCCAAGATACAGTGTGTTAATCTTATATTTTCTTCAGAGACAACTAAATTCTTAAAATGTCCATATATTTACTAGAAACATAGCATTTCAAGCTTTGAAAGCTTTTTGGGAATTATAGTGTAAAGTGAATTTGTTTCATAGGAAAAGATGCTTCGAGGTGCATTTTTACTTGCATTTACACACTTTCTCCCTTCCTCCTTACCTGGGAGTGATGCATTTTCCAACTGTTATCTCCTTTCCACCAGTGAAACCATTTTCAAAACATTACCAATGGCTTTGCTTGCATTTTCCAGCCAGTTAGTTACTTGACCGCATTAGAAAAAGAAGTGAATTTGGGCTGCAGACCATAGAGAACAATGTTAGCCTTGATGGAAACGACCAACAAAGAAATACAGCACAACCCAAATGTGGATTCTCTTTTGTTCTTCTGCACATAAATACCTATGAAAGAGGCAAAGGAATAAATGATAAACTCAAGTAATCCTAAATAGACAGCAGGAATCAACCTCATCCTTGACACGTGTTTGTCTTACATGTTCCATTAAATTTGCTGGATGAAATATGCTTGAGGGGAAAAATTTGAGTAACTCACCAATAACACAGTTTAATGTAAATACGCATCTTACTGTCTCTTACTGTAAAGTGCTGCTGCATGGATGTTTGCAGATGTGTATTTGTGCATCAAATTTAGTGTAACTTAAAGGTGGATCTGTGGGTATGGCTTTGATAGAAGCCATCGATCTCCCTTGCCCATAAACCTTGAGCACAGTATCATGCAAAGCCAATGCATAGACTTGATAAGGAGATGTGTCTATTTATTTTTATGGTGCCAAAAAATTGTTGGGAGCATAATGTACTACTTATTAGTTTCATCCACACATTGCAAAACAAACAGGGTATTTCATTTTTTTTCCTTTGAATTAAGGTTTTGTTATTCTAACCTGCATACAATACAAAATATTTCTGTTTTATTGTAGAAACAGCTTTGGGAGAGTTTTACTGCCCCTTCTATTGTAGCCTGACAGCTGCAATGAGTACACACATCTGCTGTATTGATGTCAAGTGCTACACAGTCATCCATCATAACAGCTGTTGTTGGCAGGTCATGTCAAGTATCCTGGGGATGGATGGAATATAAATGATCGTTGCACAAAGTATACAAAGATTGGGCTTATTGGTTTGGACACTGGTTCCTTATCAAAATACTCTGTGTTTTCCTCTTAGTACTTTTCTAATGCTAAAACTTAGGCTACAAAATGAACGCCAAATATTTTCCTAACCAATTATCCAAATATTCAAGAATGCTGGTGTTACTGAATAGTGCCAGAAAAAAATTAAAGTTTTGTTGAAAAAACGGTTTTTGTGTATGCTGCCTATTTGAAATATATCACAACCTACACTTAAAAATACATAGATACAACTGTAATAACATGTCTTATATGTAAGGTAATACGTAAAAATATACAAAATAATATACCGAATTGAGTACATTGGTTATATTCTAGTGTTGCACAATAGGCTTAGCCTTGGTTTAATGTTGTTGATGAAGTCTCTCTCTTTCTCTCTCTCTCTCTGTATATATATCTGTCACTATCTCTGTTAGACCAGACGTCACTTCTCCTAGAACCACCCTGGGATAACAGGTTTTTTATGTGCTATGTGTGCTTGGTCACAGTTTTGCTTCTACAAAATCAATGTTTTTGAATAAAGTGAAAAGAGTGTTTGAGAATATAATGTTAAAGTGGAAATGTATTGAAAACACACACAAACAATATAGGGTTCATAAGCAGATTTGTCCAACCTGGTTAGAACTAAACAAGGCATCTTCAGTGAAAACAAGTTATTGGTTATGTGCAGGAATTACAAAGCTGAAGATGGATTTTAGGGTAATTATCAACAAGGGGATGATTGCTGGGGGCAGTTATGTGGTTTGGTATTGTGTAATTCTATTTTTCATTCTTTCTCATTTTTTTCTTTGTCTGACATCATCACAATCAACTATTAATTTCTGGGGAAAAGGGTTTCTATGAGGAGCAATCCTCAGAACTCAGATTTTTTTACAACCTGCCTTTTATACACATATAGGGAAGAAAGAACCTCTATGACAATATGACAACAGATCTTTGTTGTGTTTCAATTCTATAAAAATAGGAGTATTTGACTTTATATGAAAGTCAAGACTATGAAACTCTTCCTTAGGAACGTGCACATTAATAGAGGTCATGCAGTTCAAAGTTCCTTTTTGTTTTCTCTAGCCACACTCCTTCTAACAACCTTATCCAATTCCATGGTTTTAAATACTATTTCGATATGCTGAGGAGCTAGGTACCTCTCTCCATCCCAGACTTCCCTTTAAAGTTCAAACGCCTTCATCCAACTATTTATAACACATTTTCCTTTGTGTATGTAAATGTAACTGATCAAACTATTTTTTTTACCCAGCCCACTATTCCTATGGTGTTTCTTATCTTAAAAAATAATAATAATTTTATTATACTAGTTGCTTGAGCAAAATAATTTGAGTTAGTCTTTATTCATTTTTGTTTTTTGGTTTTTTTATGCCATACCTCCCATCCAGTCCACCAGCACACTCTGTTGGCCTTTAAATGAAAATATATTCAGCATCGAATCACTTCTCAGCTTTCGCACTATTACGTCTCTCTTTAACCCTACTGTATAGTCTCAATGCAGCAGTCAGACTTTTTTTTAAGTTTGAATTTTAAAACTTGAGTTAGACTGTGTCACTCCTCAGCTAAAAAGTTGTAAGAACATTCTATTTCATCCTAAATGAAAGTCAAAGTTCTTACAGACTCCCAAGTCCTACCTGGTCTCATTCTCTGTTCCCCTCAAACCTCCTCTTCTAAAACTTCTCTTGTCACACTGGCTTCTTGCTATTTCTCAAATATGCGGGGCAAATTTCTACCCTAGATTCTTTTCACTTGCTCTACTTTTATGTTGAATGTTCTTTCTTGCAGTTCTGAGTAGATGTTCGCAAGATTAACTTACTCATATTTGGAGGTTTCCATTAAGCAAGGTTTGCTTTGACCACCTGATTCTAAATCACCCTCATCTCCACTATTACACTATATCCTCTTATCTTACATGAATCTTTTAAAAACATCTTTTTATCACCATCTGGTATTTTATAGTCTGTATTTATTCACTAAAATAAAAGTTTCATGACAGTGTGGATTTGTTTTGTTCTCTTACACAACTTCAGAGTTTAGAAGAGATCCATGGTATAAAATAGGCATTCAATAAATAGTTGACTTGAATATATTACTTTAATGCCATTTGTAAAGTCTCATTGGTACTAAATGTATTCAAAAGATTTCTATTAGGACAAGAAGAAATAAATAGCTTTTTCAATTTCTTTTTTACAGTAGAACAGATGTAGACCTTTTTTCTCCCAATAAAGATAATAGTGGTCTTAATTGAGTCAACACTGTTCTTATTGGCAAAGAAAACCTTTCTGTACAGAAGAGGCAACTTGACCTCTAAATAATTTTGCCTTCTCACCTCTGCAGACAAAAAAGAAATGTATCAAAAATTATTTTTTACAATATGCATAGCTGAATTAAAATCTCCAATGGAAAACTGAGATAAAATGTTTGAAAATACTGGGATAAGTCAATATATTTACACTTGTTCATGGGTTAGTTTTCCTATTCATATAAAATAATTTGTGATTATTTGATCAAATTCATTAATATTTTAAATTAAGGTGATAAATAAACACTTCATATAAGGAACAAGAAACAGAAATAAACATATCAGAATATTATGTGCCAAGGTAAATGTTATACCTTTTATATTTTATAGGCAAATACACATGCATCCATGCATTTCCCCCCCCCCCCCCCCAGTTCTCTGCAGTGGGAAATTTCTGAGAGAAATCCAGGAATAAAATAAGCTTGAGACGTGAGGTCCAGTAATCTGATTTAGTGCAGAAGGTGAGCATTCTATTAAAAGACACTTTTTTGAAGATCCAAATTTTGTTTTGTTCTGACAAGAAAGATACTTTCCTTTACAGACACCTTCAAGTGCATGCTGAGGGATGTTTTGGATTTTGTTGCAGACTGATGTAACTATTGCTGGGCAGGTTATCCATGACTTCATCCAGAGTACACATGACAGCCAGGAGATTTAGTATGCATATGTCATGATTTGCCACATATGCATAGAATTAAATGTCCCAGACTGCTTCTATATTCCATGTGGGATCTATTGTTTTGCTTGGTACTTGCCTGTAGAAAGTAGCCGAGTTAAGAGATTTTAAGAACATGTAGAAACAGTCCTAATGCCTTCCATATGGGAAGACATAGTCTCAAGAAGTGACAGATACATGTGGTATGAGCATTGATCTAGGAATCTGAAGACCTGGATTCTGGGGCCCAGATCCATGACTTCCTAATGACATGCATGGGTGGCCTCATCTTTGAACCTAAGATGTCTCATTTTCAATATGGGAAGAAAAATCATTGTTTTGCTTATGTAAAGCTTTTGGTGAATATTAAAAGCCATAATAAAACAGTTGGCAAATGTAAAGAAGAGTTGATACATTTTTACATGGATTAAATGAGTGTTCACTGTGGATTGTATGGGAACAGGATCAAAAACACCAAAATTCCATGTTAAATTAAAAACTCAACACATAGCTGACAAAGTTAGACATATGCAAAAGGCAACATAAACATGAAATATTTCTAGTACTTGAAGCAAGAAGAGCAAGACAATACTGGCCAATTTAGTGTGTTTAAAGCCAGTCAACAGTAATTCCTTTGCACAGACAACTACAAAAACAGTCAGGAAAAATTAATAAAATGACAATAAGTACATACCTATTAATAATTACTTTAAATGTAAAATGATTAAATGCTCAATCAAAAAATGAATGATTAAAGAAGATGAGGTACACGTATGTGCAATGGAATATTACTAGACCATATAAAATAATGAAGTCTTACCATTTGCAATAATATGGATGGACCTCGAGAGTACCATGCTAAGTGAAATAAGTCAGACAGAGAAAGACAAATATCATATGATTTTGTTTGGATGTGGAATCTAAAAAAACAAAATAAACCAGGAAACCAGAAGCATACTTACAGAAAACAAACTGATATTTTCCAGATGGGAGAGGTTGGGATGGCTGTGTGAAAGGGGAAAGATATTTAGAAGTACAATTGGCAGTTACAAAGTAGTCATGGAGATGTAAAGTACAGGTTAGTTAATAATATTGTGATAACTATACATGGTGTATGGTGGGTACAAAACTTATTGGGGGAATCACTTTGTAGATACACACACACACACACACACACACACACACACACACACTAGAGGTCCAGTGCATAAAAATTTATGCACTCAGTGGGGGGTCCCTCAGCCTGGCCTGTGCCCTCTCACAGTCTAGGACCCCTCAGGGGATGTCCACCTGCTGGTGTGCCTGGCCAGCTTGGGTGAGGGGCTGATGGCTGTTTGCAGGCTGGCCAAGCCCCCCAGTAGGGACTCTTACCCCATGGGGGTGTGGCCAGCCTGGGTGAGGGGCTGAGGGCCATTTTCAGGCTGCCCACATCCTCTACATTGTTTGGGTCCCTACTGGGTGCCTGGGCAGCCTGGGTGAAGGGCTGAGGGCTGTTTTCAGGCTGCCACAGCTCCCATTGACTCAAAGTCCCAGCAAGGCTGGTTGGAATCAGGTTTCTGGGGTTTATTTATCTTTTATAATTGAAACTTTGTTACCTTGAGTTGAGGCCTAGGCAGGCAATGGAAGCCTCCTGTTTGCTTCAGCTCCATGGCTTCTATAATTTAAACATTATTGCTTGAGCAGAGGCTTGCCGGCCTAGTCAGGCAGTTGCAACAGAAGCCTCCTGTTTGCTCTAGCTCTGTGGCAGCCAGCCGCCATCTTGGCTGGGTTAATTTGCATACAGCCGCTCTCATTGGCTGGTGGGCATGGCTTGGCTGGTGGGTGTGGCTTAGGTGTATCAGAGTGATGGTCAATTTGCATATTACTCTTTTATTAGATTGTGTGTGTGTGTGTATATATATATATATATAGAGAGAGAGAGAGAGAGAGAAATACTAGAGACCTGATGCATGAAATTCGTGCATGAAGGGTGGGGGTCCCTCAACCTGGCCTGCACCCTCTCACAATCCGGGACCCCTCAGGGGATGTTCGGCTGCTGGTTTAGGCCCGATCTCAAGGATCGGGCCTAAACCAGCAGCCAGACATCCCTCTTGCAATCTGAGACTGCTGGCTCTTAACCACTCACCGGCCTGCTTGCCTGATCAAGCCTAACCATTCTGTCTGCCTGCTTGATCACCCCTAACCACTTGCCTGCCTGCCTGATTGCCCCTGACCACAATGCCTTGTCCCCACTACCAGGGCTTGGTCTGGAAGGTCATCTGGAAGGATGTCCAGAATGACATCCAGAAGGTCGTTTGGCTGTCCAGTCTAATTAGCGTATTACTCTTTTATTATTATAGATAACAACTATGGCGAATACCTGGAACTAATATATTATTAAATGTCAATTTAAATTGAAAAATAAAAAAGGGCTAGTCCTTTCAGAATGTTTAAAGAGAGAATGTGTTCTTAGAAGAAGGATGGTGTCTTAGGGTAGGTTTACCAAAAATAGATCCTTAATGAAGCTTCATGTATAAGTTAGGAAAAATTTCTTGAAAAATATTAAGGAAGTGGGGAGTCAGATGAAAGGTAATGAGGTCAATGGCATGTTGTCAACTCAAGTCCCACAAAGAATAATTTTGGCGAAATCCCACAGGATAGATCTTCAGATCCCGTAGGTCACACCTAGAACTTGGTGGGAGGGGACAGAGTAAGAGAACAATCTTGTCAGTGTTTATTATTAAGATTCTGTCTCAAGGGACACAAAATCTGAAAAGTTGAGTGGAGACCCTATTTATAGCATGGTTATAGAGATGAATGGACATTTTTTAATATCACTGTATTCAGTCATTCACACATTCTATAGAGTATACTAGTGGCCTGGTGCACAAAATTCATGCACATTAAAACAGAATTAGAGTCCTAACTGGTTTGGCTCAGTGAATAGAGCATTGGCTTGTGGACTGAAGGGTCCCAGGTTTGATTCCAGTCAGGGGTATGTACCTTGGTTGTGGGCACATCCCCAGTAGGAGGTGTGCAGGAGGCAGCCAATCGATCTTTCTCTCTCATTGATGTTTCTAACTCTCTATCCCTCTCCCTTCCTCTCTGTAAAAAAAAATCAATAAAATATATTTAAAAAAAATAAAAGAGAATTAGAGGAAATATTTTAATATTGCTACTTGCTCTTTTTCTATAATAGAAGTGTCAGAGATGAAAGAAAATTAGTAAAATGTATATGAAAATCTCCCTCCTGTCAGAGTCTGGGGTGCACTGCAGGACCCAGAGTCAAATCCCTGCCCACCTGTGTGTGCCTCAAAATCACATGAGACCCAGACCTGGTTGGCCCCAGCACAGGGTGGGGGGGCACAGCCTCAGGTCCCCTGGCCCGGTGCTGGGTAGGGGGCATGGCCTCAGGTCCCCTAGTCCAGCCTCAGGTCCTCCAGCTCCAGTGTCAGGGCATCAAGGCGTGATGACTATTTGCATATTATCTCTTTATTATATAGGATATACTTATCTATTATGTGCCACATTCTGAGTGAGTCACCATAAGGTATCTCAAAGAGATTACCAAACATTGCAGAAGACAGCATTAGAGGAGAATTTGTACCACCCAGGATGAGTGTTATGGTATCTCCCAGACTTTACCTGGGTTTGACACATACTGCTCAAGAGAAAGCAAAGCAAAGAATAGCACTATTCTGGTTTCAAATTCTGGCTCCATCATTCGTCACTGTGTGACCCTAAGAAAATTGCCTAATTTCTCTCTATGTCAGTGTTCTCATCTGTACCATAGGGATAACAACTCTACCCAAATGCTAGTGTGCTTTTGTAAAGACTAAGTGAGATCATACATTAAAAACAGAACAAAGCTTTGATGATTGTTAAAAATTAATATTTATTTCTATTGAAAATTTCATTCACACAAGTAATCTCCATTTTTCTGATTCTTGTTTTACCAAGTATCCTGAATGTAATTTGGCTTTTCATTTAGATCTGCAAGGGTTGGGGACGAGGGTGAGTACTGGTGAAAGGATGGGAATGGTGTAGTCTCCTGGCAGCTATATTTCAAACTTCAGTCTAATACACTGATGGCAAACTAAGATGTCCTTAACATCTTTATTGCAGGTTGAAGTAGGATGGAGTCTGGTGACTGAATGATTTTTTTTCCTTGCTCTTACATAGTCTTCTCCTCTGTAATGGCCTTCCTCTTTCTTCAAGGAAATATTAAGCAGTACACAGTGGAATGCATATTTGGAGGTCAGAGGTAGCAGAGCTCCAATTTACATGCTCAAGAAAGGCTAAAAGTCAGAATCCTTGAAGAGGATGGACTAAAGGGACAGTGCTATATTGCCTTCTCTTCCTCCCATTGGTGAGGGAGGAATTCCTGCCCTGGACTTATGGGAATGGCTGAACAAACATCATTGACCCTGGACAGAGATCAACAGCAGTTTAAGTGATGTATACTCACAGCTCAGTGGGGTGGACACTGCATGCCATGCAGGGCTACACAGGGTCACTCAGGAATAGAGTGAACAATTAAAAACTCAGGGAGATATGTAGTATCACAGGACATGTGCCCCTCGATTCTGTTGGGAAAATGTCAATGTATTGTTAAAATAATTCTGCATGCTGGCAAGAAACTGAAAACTGCTACTCCATGTCAAACAAGAACTGCATCTGGTCCAGGAATAAAGTCTAGTGTTTGAGGGAACCTCATCTGCTGGAGCAGAGTGAAGAGGAGAATTTTTAATGAGACCCGCCTTGGCCCTCTGGATTTCAATAGTTGTCAAGGCAGCACAGAATCTTGAGCCTTAATATGGGGTCTTAGACCAAAGAAAAAGAGTCCCAGGGAAGGAGGCTCCTTGGTTACTCATGGTAAAGAGAACTTGGGGGAATTGTATGTTTGCTGAAGGTGTGCACTAATTACTGTAGGTATGCGAAGTAAAGCTTCCTCCTCCATCTCTCCTCTAAATTCTCCAATAACATCTACTTCATTATGCAGCATTTGATGCAAGTAAATCACGAAAGTGACAACAGCAAAACACTCCTGAGTCTGGTTCCAAGGTTTGCTTGGGTTTATAGTAGAGGCTGCTTGTGAAGATACTTTGATCATTATTTTCTGAGCTTGGTTTTCTGAGTCTGTTATCTGCTTTCCCATTTTGTAAGCATCCTAAAGCTCAGAACCTGGTCTTCAATCATTTGCTAACATAAATGCCAATCAATGAGCTTTCTCAACTGATACCGTCTGTAGACATGTGCTTTCTGTATCTGACATGTGATCATGTCAGATGATCCAAGTTAAATCTCCTAATATTGAAATACACTGGCTACATTTCCTCCCTGAATTTTTTTTCTGGTTCAGAGGTTTATTTCTTTGTTTGGTTTTCTCTTTTATTTATAACTGCTTTACAAACTACACAGCAGGAAATACATATTTTAGAAAATTAACTAGCTGACTTTTCCATTAAGTATTTTTGCAGAACTAACTTTGAGCACAATTTTATCTTTAAATTTCGATTTTTGTCTTTCAAATAATCTATCTTTGACCTTGTGTTGGAATATTCTCTTAAAAGAACATCATTAACATTTCCAAGAAATGCATCTGTGATTGCATTGAAGCAAACAAAAAAGAAAATGAAGGGAAGAATATAACTCTAATTCTTATTCACTTCAAAAATTTTCAGAGATGGGTGAGAGAGAGAGAGAGTGCACATATCTTAGGCCAGATTATTGATTTCATGTGTATCTACATAATTATATAAAAATCCTCTTTAAAAAATTATGGATGTCTCTAGGCTATGGGTGTATCTTCAAACCGTATTGAATAGTAGATGAAGGAGTAGGAAGAGGTGGAAAAAGGATGTAGAACTAGAAATTCTAAAGCACAGATGTTAGAGGAAGTTTAGGGCAGGGACTCACTAAAATGTGGTTTCCTAACTGTTTCTTTTTGTTCCATTTACCTTTTGTGACAAATTACCAGAGACTTTTTAAAGTTTATTTGACTCATGAACATTTTTTTTAACTTCCCAGAAAATAAGTGGTAAACTTTGTGGTGCATAAGTGACCCATAGTATAACTTAAAAATGTGTTAATCTTAACATTGACCTACTTTGACCTCCCCTCCATTTTTTTCTGAGGATGTGGTGGATTTTTGTTGTTTAGATATCTTAACCTCTCTTCCTTCTCTTTGTGGCAACATTACCTCGTTTTGCTTTGGAGGAATGATCTCTCACCATTTTCACCCAACATGCTGACCCTTCCCTGACACTTTTAGAATGGAATACATAAGCTAGGAACAGTCAGGATATCTAATTCCACTGGGCAGTTACTGGTTCAAGGAGGAGCTCATGACCAAAGGCACACATTCCCACCTAGTTAGGTCCAGTTCTAATTAAAAGTGGACCTTTCTGCCTGGCTGACGTGGCTCAGTGGTTGAGTGTCGACCTATGAACCAGGAGGTCATGGCTCAGTTCCCAGTAATGGCACATGCCTGTGTTGCAGGCTCAATCCCCAGTGGAGGGAGTGCAGGAGGCAGCTGATTCATGATGTTCTCTCATCATTGATGCTTCTCTGTCTCTCTCCCTATCCCTTCCTCTCTGAAACCAATTATATATATTTCTGCTGCATTGAGTTTCATGGTCTAGCTATAAACTGTAGCTTCTGGGAACCATCAGGTAGACCCTGATAATGGAGTCAACCTAGAAGAAAGAGCATAAAGATCAGGCTTGGGACTATTGCCTGCAACCTTCGAATTACAATAGCAAGTAAATAAATTTTTTTGCAGAATTCATTTTGCTTGGGGAACACATTGTTTTAATTTTAGAATGGGGGTGTCTACTCATGCTACGAGTCATTTACATTTATATAATCCCCATGAAGCTTTGTGTTAATTTATAAATTATACTTAAAAATAAACTAAATTTTTTGTCCCATTAGTTCATTTTAACGTTCAGTGACTGGGTGAAGAGAGTTAAAGCAGATGGTCTAGGATTTCCTCATTTCTCTAATGGATGGTGGAAATGCTCCTGGGACAATGACAGGAAGATAGATGACCCTGTCTAATCTTGTCAACCTGACCTCTAGGTAATGATAATTTTTATGAATAAAAGCCCTGAACGTTGAATTGCCTTTATTAGGATGTCTCTGATTAAGGATTTCTTAGAAAAAAATAGAATACAGGATCCATATGATATGGCTTTTTGGTTAACTAGACAGTGGCATTACTTTAAGTTGTTTCCTGTTTTAAATGTTCCAGTTGTATGGGGATCCCCTTGAAACACACTCAGAGAACTCATCTATTCTGCACCAGAATCTGGGGAGCTGCCATTGATGTGTCAGGTGTCTCTTTGCTTTGTCTTAGCCTTTTCTTTACCTGCATTCTTGAATTTGTTTAATAAAGCTCCATACTAGATACAAATCTCTGAGTCCTGTGAGTCTGATTTTACAATCAGATTTCTATAAATTAGTTCAATGACCTACACTGCTAAAGAGAAGCTTGATTGTATCACTAAAGATATCAGCCAAACATGGCTACCAGGGAGTTCAACAGGGATATCTCATAGAATCCTGCATTAGTGCTGGAACATATTTAACTCGTGTCTCAAAAGAGCTTGGCTAATTAATATGTATGGTTTCTGCCATCTACTTTTTTATATATAATGTTATAAAGCAATTTGTCAAAACAGGGTTCTTGTAACCTTATTGTTGAATGTGGGCTATAATGTCACCAATGAAACCATCATGGCAAGTATTACTATGGTTCAAAATGGCATGCTGGATCTTCTATGCAAGGTTTGGAAAAGAAGTAAAGAAAACTGACTTGGAACGTCTAGCCTTTAACTGGTTTGTAGAATACATCAAGTTGAAGTTGAAAAGCCTGAGGATGTTGTAAATCAAGTCCTTCTTTGGAGTATTGGGATGCTATGAATTCCTATGGGAAAGGGAATCTGTCATCCTCATATCAAGCTTAGTAATAACTTCACAGAAACTTGTCAGAGTTTGGGGATCAACTGAACAGACCCAGGCCTGAAGCAGCAGAGGCTGAGAGAGAAACACTAGCTGAGTGGATGGAAGTCAGACTTCCATTCATAGCAGGGTTAGTGTTCAGGAAGTTTCTTGAGACCAAATGTAGCCTCTGAAGAGAAAGAGGAGCTTGCTTGAAGTCATCTTAAACCTTCTAAAGGATTGACAAAAGTGCAAAGGTCAGCACACAGGTATATGAGCCTTTAGAATCCCGGGATATCGGAGAAGAGGAGCATACTAGTATCTGGTAACTCACAGGAAATTGCATTACTGCGCCATAGGAATTGCCTTCAGATACTGGATGAGATGTGGCACTCTGAAGAACACATGATATTTCACAGTGTTCAGTTTTACTTACTTGCAATGGTGAGAAGAAATTAATAGTTCTGTGCCAGTCAAGTAAAAAACTCTTGTTCCTTTAACTCTTCTACTTACTAACTAACCTGCTAGTTCTTCTCTCTTTCTGACCTTTCTACCCAAAATAGGAGAGATCAGAAGTCAGAGATATCCTGGGGCAATATTCAAGGAAAAGCTGTACTAATGGCAGGTAGGGGACTAGGGGACGTAGCTCACCAAAACTTCCTTTCCTGTGGCAGCTAGTATGAAGGAGATAAAATCCTGAAAGGAGAAGAATTCCCACCTTAAATTAATTCTCTGTTTTAAAAAATTGTATGGCTTTTACTATGCTAATTAGTTTTTACAAAACGAAATTGACATGTAACAATAACTAGAAGTGACCAGAATACTTTTTAATTTCATAAGGGTGAGTAGACAGTCATGGAGCCTGCCTGAATTGTCCTTTATGGGTCAAGGAAGAGCCAGCCCTTAAAGTGGATTTTTAAAAAATATTTATTTTTGTTGGTTTCAGAGCAGAAGGGAGAGAGAGATAGAAACATCAATGATGAGAGAGAATCGCTGATCAGCTGCCTCCTGCACAATGGAACAGGAAGCTAGGGGTGTGCTCTGACCTTGAGCGGGAATCTAACTGTGACCTCCAGGTTCATAGGTCAATGCTCAACCACAGAGCCACGCCAGCCAGACTTTGAATTTGAAAGATCTATGGTAGAAGTGGGATTAAGGTGCTTTCTGACCTTAAGAAGTTTTTTTGTTTTGTTTTTTTTCTTAATATCACCCATTAATATATACTTGCTATATTTCCCCTTTCACAATTTTTGGAAGCATACCTGTGATGAACCGCAAAAATAAAATGTAAGTATGTAAATAGGGGTAGGCATAGTTGAACAACTGCTTCTATTTGAAGAGCTCAAGGCCATGTCCATGTCAGTGACCAATAGCTAAGGGCAATAAGTGTCTGGATTTCTGGCCCAAACAGGAGAACTCTGAAGGGTCATCTCAGCTTTAGATCTCTGCATAGGGCTGACTGAGGCCTTTGTTGAAACTGTGTGGTAGCCTATCATCTTCCTTTATCTCCTCCCTCCTCCCTTGCCTTTCACAGATGTTCATTGCCAGGGCACTCCTTTCTAATCCTCCTGTATGTGAACTTCTACACTCCATGTCAGAGATGGCTTAGCAGGAACCCAGGCTGCCACAGTAACCGCTATGGTTTTTGCATTATGTTCAGGAAGTTCACACATAAGCAAGTGTTCGGACTGTTATTTGATTCTTAGGTGTGTTATATAACAATTTTGGATGACTGCTTTTTTTTTCAATGATTACTCTTTTTTTTTTTCTTAAATATGTTCAAATATAATTCCTCTTATGTTCATGGAAGAAATGCATATTGGCATAAATTATTTTATGTAGCAATATTTCAGAGGAAATTTAACACTGTATCATGTGAAATAAATTCATTTTTACTTTCATTGCCTTAAAAAGACATAATAATACATAAATCTAATGAAAAAATTTTATTTGTAGTTATTAGTTCACCAGCTATGAAATAGTGCTAATATAAATTCCTTAAATATAGTTTTTTTCATATTAAAGGATATATTTTGTGATGATAATGTTTGAGTATCTTCTGAGAAGGCTACAATCCTAATATACATCCTCTCTTGCTTTCAAGATAAGAGGCATTTCTCTTCATGTCAGTTGTATTTGTTTATTTTTTAGCTAAATATATTTCTATTAATTTAAACAATTTGATTTAAGTTTTTATTTAGATAGAAAATTTCAAACAGTGCATTCTTAATATATGTTTTCTATTTCCAAGATATTTCCTGAAGGCCTGTAAATAGAAAGATATATATAAATATATATATATATATATATATATATATATATGCACACATATATATGTATATATATATTTATATATAAACTTATATAGATAGATATAAATATAAGATATAGATACATAATTTTCCCCCCAGCATTTTGCAGTTGTGGAAAAGAGATGATAGGAGGGTGCAAAAGAGGGAGGGAAATAAAGGAGCATTTAACTAATCTGGAAGAAGAAAGACATTCACAATTCTTGCTTCCAGAGTTCGCAATATAGAAAAACAATATTTAAAAAAAAAAAAGTTCTGATGCTTATGAAAAGTAACATTTTATTTTCTAATCCATTACATTAATTATACCTTTACTTTGTAGCCAGGAATTATCATATAAATCTTAGAGTACAATATAGATTCTTTGAATAAAATGAAGAGAGAGAAAAAAATCACAGCAAAGGCAGAGTAAGTAGTCTTCATGTTGAGTTTTACTGATCTCTGGAACAGTAGCTCCCCTTGAACTGAGAACCATAACAGATTTAAGGAAAGATATTTCCATCCCGGAGACCAGACATTTGGAGAGCAGCCATTGTGAATATAAAATGTGAACTTGGCCAAGTATTTTATTTCTTATTGGATTCTTGATGATTTCTGACTCTCATGATTTAGTGAGTCATGACTGACAGTATATATGTGCATCTGCAGTCACTGATTCTGAGAGAAACTTCTCCAGGGATCCCTACTGATTTCTCTGGAACATACATAATGGTCATTATTTCAGTCCCAGAAGCTTCTGAAGCAGAGGTGGAGAACCTCAGATGGTAAAGCCGATTGCACCCTGTACTAAGGGTACAAATTGGTTCTCGGTCAGGGTCCTGTGAGAAACAACCTGAACTGTCTGTCACTGATCTCTCTAGAATTCCCTTAGAATGCACACTTGTGATCTCAAATGCTTCATGGGAAACAGAATGGAAACATGCAAAGGGCACAGTCACAGTTTGAATCCAGGATCAGACACTTCCTAGCTACATTATTGGGCAAGTCATTTAAATTCTCCAACCTTGGTCTCTCTGTTGGCAAAAACAAACAAACAAAAAAACCAAGTAATGTAAATCTGTATAACTAGATTAATGGACATTTCAAGGACAGCTGGATTTTTATGTGAAACCTTCCAAGTTATGCTCTGTTAAATTTTACTTTTTTAATTGACAGACAAGGGGAAAAAAAAAAAAAGAACCGGATGAGACTTCTTTAGGGTTGATTTCATCTTTCTTCTCTGGCCTTTACTATCTTATTTAAAAATGTCTGCTTTCAATTCTTTTTTCTCTGTTTTTCAGTGTTTACACCATACACTCCATGAATAGGGGTGATAACAACACTCAGGAATTCTTGTCACTAAACACAATAGACATTGTTCTGTCTGTGTCTTACTTGACCTCTAAGTAGCCTTTGAATATCTCAGACATCCTTTCCTTCTGGAAATTCTTTCTTTGGCTTCATTGATACATATTTCTGCCTTTCTCTTGTCTCTCAGATGCTACTTTTCAGTGTCCTTTTAGAAAGCTCTTTTCCTCCTTCCCTGACCTTCAAATATTATATTTTAAAGACTTCCACCCAGCCCTTTTCTTTTTTTGTTTTGTTTTTTGTTAATCCTTACCAGAGGATACTTTTCCATTGATTTTTAGAGAGAATGGAAAGGAGGGAGGAAGAGAGAGAGAGAGAGAGACATCATTGTGAGAGTGAGAGAGACACATGGATTGGTTGACTTTTGCAATTGCCCTGACTGGGGCCAGGATGGAGCCTGCAAGCAAGGTAGGGGCCCTTGACTGGAGTCGAACCTGGGACCCTCCAGTCTGAGGGTGGACACTTTATTCACTAAGCCAAACTGGCTAGGGCCCAGGCCTTTTCTTTTTAAGCTCTATATTCTCTCTCAATAGTAAATTGTATCCATGCTCATGGTTTCATGTGCCCTTTTAGCAAATGGTCCTGAATGTGTACCTGTAGCCCAAAGCTGCCTGTGGGCTACTGGAGTCAATTGCTTTCTAAATATTCCTAGCCGCACCCCCCCCCCCCCCCCCCCAAAAAAAAAAAAAACACAAAAACACCTGGTCCTCCTCCAGGACTTCTTATCTCAGTACTCATGGTTAAAGTCTATTTAGATATGTAAGCTAGACACTGACTACCACTGCTATTGTTTCCTTCTTTCCTGGAATTTCTAATACATGTGATTACATATTTCTTAAAACTTCTACTTTTCTCTGTCGACACTTCCGTTACCTGGATCCAAGCAATGACCTCCACTCTTTTTCCCTTTTAATGCATTCAACAGACAGATTGATTGGTTGGCTCCAGGGCTTGTCTAGCCCTTCTCGCCCAGTCCTGTCCCACAGGCCACTTTCTAATTAATTTTATTTACAAATTAATTTATAAACAAAAATCCCATTATGTCCAATTTCTGCTCAAAACTATTCATGGATGGCTAACACTTTAAGGAGAAAAGACATTTGCAATGTTATAGTTCTAAGACCTTCTCTGCTTCTCACTAGCTTTACCGTGAATCACTTTTTATCTTACACTCTACCCTCTGGCCTTCATTCAGTTCCTAGAATTCATCAGGTTATTTTTGTGGGTTTTTTTTTTGTTTGTTTTTTTTTTCCTGTTTCAGGTCTTTGACCTGGATGACATACACTTTTTTCTGACACTCCTTTTAATCCTCAGTCCCTGGAACACATTGCAGAGCTGTCATTGTAAGCATTATTTCTATTGCAAAGATTTCAGTGACCCTCCAGGCTCGGTTAGATTCTCCCTCAGTGTATACACTCTACATTTCCCCTTAAGGGAATTTGGGACAGTGTATAATCACATTTATGTCATTGTTTGGTTACTGTGGTCTCCCAAGTAATGTGAAAGTTCCACAAAGAATGGTAATATGTATTTTATTCAAAATTATATTCCAAACTAGAGGCCTGTACACATGGAAAGCAAATTAATTAGAAGGTGGCCTGTGGGGCCAGACTGGGCGAGATGGGCTAGACATGCCCTGGAGCCAATCTCCTGCAGCCCCTCCCCAGATGGTTGTATCTGGGGCAGCACAGGAGTTCAAAGGGTGTCTGCAGCGTCAGTGGGTCCTTCCTGTAGATGGGGTCTCTTAGCCCAGCCTGCGGGGAGTCCAGGAGTACGAGAGGGCACTCTGCAAGGTTGCTGTCACTCAGCAGCTCCTGTGTTGAGCACCTGCCTCCTGGTGGTCAGTGTGCATCATTGCTACCAGCAGGTCAGCCAGTCGCTTAGGCTTTTATATAGACTAGAAGTCCAGTGCATCAAATTCGTGTATTGGAGGAGGGTGTCCCTCAGCCTGGCCTGTGCCCTCTCACAGTCTGGGACCCCTAGGGGGATGTCCACCTGCCAGCTTAGGCCCAATCCCCCCAGGCCTAAGCCAGCAGTCAGACATTCCTCTCACATTCTGGGACACCTTCCTCCTTACCACCCACCTACAGCAGTGGCAGGAGAGGCTCCCGCCACCACCACTACACTTGCCAGCTGTGAGCCCAGCTTCTGGCTGAGTGGCACAACCCCTGAGGGAGCACACTGACCACTAGGGGGCAGCTCCTGTGTTGAGTGTTTGCCCTCTGGTGGTCAGTGCACATCATAGTGACCAGTCTTTCTGATCATTCCACCATAATGGTCACTTAGGCTTTTATTATATAGATACTTAGTGTAGTTCCTGGTATTTCAAAATCTGTAAATAAATACTGAGTGAATGAATGAGTTTTACTTTTATATTTTACATATATTTAGAAATTACAAAAGTATTTTTGATGATACATAAAAATAACAATAGCATGTTCCTTCTCCCATGCATATCTTGCATCTTGTGGCATCATACAATCCATTCTGCTATTTACAGGAGACAACACCTGAATAAATGTTTATTTAAATATTGTCTTTGGAGAAGTTAGAAAATCATTTATTTCTTTTTTGTTATGGAACCAACCTGAGAGAAAGTGTTCAATCATATAATTTCAGAATCTGGAATAAATATCATTGCTCAGATAAAGAATTATGAGATTCTCATAATTAGAATTCTAGTGCTTCCATATCTTAGCCATTATTTGTGTTTCAAAAAAGGCTATTTGAAATCTCAGGTCACTTTCTTGCAAATCCAGCATAGATCCTTGGTCCATTACTTAGACGACCCCTTTGATCACAGAGTAAAAGTTCTTTGCTTTCTTTTCTATATGCCTCATTCTTATTGTAACTCCAACCATCTTTATGTGAGGATCATTATATTTGAAATTGTAGAAAGACTCCTAGAAGAATCTTTAGGTTTTGGTATTAGCCTTAGCTACATCTCAGTGCAGCTGGAAAATGCCTATGCATGGCCCTGGTTGCTCAATGCCCTTTTGATGCTCTCGTACTTACTCATTCCAGACCTCAGAAACCATTTCTCCTTCACAAAGAAAATCTACTCTAATAAAAGAGTAATATGGAAATTGACCGTCTCTCTGAGACACCCAAGCCATGCCTACCAGATTATTTACCTATTCAGAACAAAGAGCCCTTCCTGCAATCTCTGCCCACCTCTATACATTGTTATATATTCCTGTTTTACCTTTAGATAGGGCAGTATGTGATATTTGACTACATTGATTCACCTTCTTCCCAGTCAATTGCAATCTGGCTTTCCTTGTTCACTTTTTAGTGGAGATTGCCTATATCCAGCTAATGTCTGTCTCCTAAGCATGGAGTTATAGATAGCATATATAGATATTCCTTTTCTTTCTTGATTTCTAAACTATTGCTAGCACCTATCCCAACATTTTTTTTGAAATCTCTCCACTGGAGGTCTTTGACACACATGCATTAGCTCTTCTTTTTAACTCCCTGCTTCTCAGTTTCCTTTAAGCATGTCTCTTCTCCGACATTGTAAATTGTGAAATTGCTATTGATTCATTAACTATCTTCTTCTCTTACTTTCCCATGCCATCTTAGCAATTCCATCTGCACCCCTGTATTTGATCAGAATCTCCATACCAAGTCTCTATAGAGTGGTGGTGAAGAGCTGATAGACCTCAGGGGATAGACCTCATTAGAATTCTAGTGCTTCCATATCTTAGTTCACAGAGGAATCAGAAAACTGCTTTTCTAATATAGTTTTTTAATAATTGAGGGTACAAGAAATACTAGAAATGTTGCCAATCTACATATTTAAGCCATTTGGAAGCTAGTGTTGCAGATTGTTAGGGTCACTGAAGGAGGAATGTATCAGGCCAAAAGGGGTAAATAATTATACATTTATTATTACATCTGCTAGCAGAAGGGCTGAGACCAAAATGGCATCAGTGGGGCAGAGTAGGGGGAGCTGGATATTTATGTCCCTGGTAAGGGTCAGTCAGAGTAATCAGTCGGATCAGGTGCAGGTGGGGGCCAGGTATAGGCAGTCCACTGGAAACTGGGTGAGGCGATTAAAGCTGAAGGCTGTTAATCATAATGGAGCTTCCAGGGCGGGCCTCACAAATATGCTTAACACAGAGAAGTAGAGACATCTATCTGGTACTGGGGGAGGGGGAGGGTTGGGGGTTGGGAATATCCAGTTTCCCAATGCCGTGGGAGAAGTTCTAGTGGTAGCCTCCATGCTCTGGAGAGTCTTTGGGTGTTTACATGTGCCTTTGCCCTGGTGTCAATAGGGTTATTATCTCAAGGGGGACTTTGTCTCCAGTGAATTTGGGGCCATTGAGCCTGTGATTTGCTGTGTGATTTCAAGTCTTCCTGGGGCAGTGACAAACTAACCAATGGCCTTTAATATATATTTTTCCTGCTAAAATAGTTAAAGCTCTTTTGCCACAGGAAGCTGCCCTTCTTCTCCTGTCTAATGAGACTTCCTGACTTAATGAATCTAGAATGATCTTGCCAAAAACAATAACCTTGAAAGGGGAAAGAAGATTTTCCCAATGACACCATTTCCCTAAAACTACTTCAGCGTCTCCAGATCTAGAAATGATTAGAATCAGTGCCCTGGGCTGGGTAGATATGTATTTACAAAATAGAATCTAGAAGAACAAGGATTACACACTTAAGGATTATACAGTTTTGCTCATTTATATAACAAGAACCTAGAGTTGATGAATATATTTTGTGAGTATAGATTCTGAAGAGAGAGGCATAAGCTTAGATTACACAGAATTTACTGATAGAGGTTCATATATCAGTAAATTAGGAGTGGTTTTAATTGCTTTCATTGTTCACTGAGTGAAATCTGGACTTGGTGACTAATGCTAAAATAATTTAATGTGCAAATCAAAACTGGTATGATCTTGACTAGAATTTAGCCAATTTTGGCCTTGAGAGCCAAACTAGCCAGTGGCCTATGTCTGTGTTTTATATTTATTTTTTGAATGGCCCATGGGCTAAGATTGGTTTTATATTTTTAAATAGTATCAATTTAAATGTTTATATATGTACCCATATTATATCCATTATTTTATCTTCTAGTCTAAATTATTTGCCATTTTGGCCATTAAGTAAAAGTTTTCTGATTCCTCATTTAGGCTACAAAAGAAGGTATTAGAAATTCATAGAAATAAGAATGATGGACCAGTTTTGTCCTGTGCAAATTACTACCTGCTATATTTGTCCCCTTAAGGGGCTTTCTTTTACCTACTATGAGTGTGGGGGTAGAGAAGAGAATGTCTAGAATATAGGGAATAGCATGAGACTGATATGTCTAATAATTAAAATTAATAAAAGATTATAGCATAAATACAGGATCATTGGAATCAGATCTCTGAGAAATAAGTGTTTGGTTTATCTTTCTGAGTAAAGAACCCTAACCAATTGAACAGCTAGCTGAGGGAAAGGGGAACATGGTTTAGAAAAAGGAGAAATGTTATGAAGTGTAAATGCAATCTTATGACCACTTTCAGTATCTATACATTTTATTTTTTTCGTGTATTATGTGTACATTAGAATATTGCAATGAATCTCCCCTCTTATCTTCCTCTTTTAAGTAGGCTGTTTTGATTCTGGGAAACATTACTTTCTGTCCCATAGTTTATAGAATATTAAGCAACAAGAGAGGATCATGACAGAACTAGAAGAGTAATGACATCATCCAGAGATCCAGAACTTGGAACTATTTCTTCTATTGATGAAAGAGTGATATCTCCCTTTGCAGAGTATAAGGATGTTTTCATTTGAATAGTGATGACTAAATTATATTTGAAGAATATATTTTTTCTTCTTGCATGTTTAAAAAAGAAATAAATGTATAAATATAAAGGCTTAGATTATAATGGATTTAATAGATTAACTTTGGATGCCAGCATCATTGAAGAGCATGCTTTGGGACAGTTCTTAATTTAGATCCAATTCTTCCAGAAAGTCAAATCCACAAACTTACTTCCATACTACCTGCTCTGTTATTGGAGAGCAGGGATATTTCCCAACTCTGCAAACCATACAGACCTACTGGGGACTTTAATTTGGAAGCTAGTGATATAAATGAAGAGGTGACATATGAGATCTACCATCATAAGGGGTCAGCAGTTACATTAATTGCATTGAGTCTCCAAAGGTTGCAGGGGTCCTACTAACAGCATCCAGTACTCAGTGTCCAAAGTGAGAGATGGAATTTTGTGTGACTCAAACACACTGTGGTGGAGGCAGTGGTGTAACTAGGAAACAGTTTCTGTAGTATTATTTGGACTTTGGTTTTGGCTTCCAAGTTCAATAATCCGGCCCTCTTGGAGAGTCTATGAACTGCTTAATATTTTATTTAATGGAATCTTTCCTTGTTAAACTAGCTAGAGTCAGTTATGCATTTTTAAAAAATATTTTAGAACCCTGCCTGGCACACTCTTCTACAACATCTCAATTATCCAAACGATCAGAAACCAGCTTTTGTGGTGTAGCCAACCAGACTTAAAAGTTGGTGCCTTAAGAGAACGATTTCTTAGCTCACTCTTTGTGAGTCAGCATTATTTTCTAGTTTAAATGGGCTCATCTATGTGGCTGCAGAAACCTGGCTGATCAACTCAGAACTTGTTGGTTTCTGATGGCCTCGTTCCCATGACTGGTAGTTGGTGTTGGCTGTCAGCAAGTGATCAGTGGGACTCAGGCATGTGCCTATAGTAGGCCCTCGTAGGCTTATTTCTGTGTTAAAAGTGCAAGATCTTTCTGACTTTTGCTTGTATCACATTTGTTACTGTCCTATTGGCCAAAGCAAGTCATATGGCCAAGCTCCGATTTAATGGATAAAGAAATAAAATTTACCTCTTGCAAAGTCACATTGTAAATGGATATGCAAACAGGGTTGAAAAAATGTTCAGCCTGTTTTATAATCTCCCCGAACAGCATAGAATGTTCTTGTTTGTTTGCTTTGAATCTCAGAATTTTGATTGGACAAACTTTTTTGAGGCTTCTATAGCTTTGAATATGCTATGAATTTTCTTTTCGAGATTATAATTTCTTCTTAATCTCTCTGGGGATACTGCCAGACAGTCTTGTTCTTATAGTTCAAGGTTCCATTTCTTCTGATTTTTATCTCAGTTTCTAGAAAATGTTGTAGGTCTACCACTTATAGTTCTTTTTTCATTGCCCTCCATCATGAAAGGCCCATTTTACAACAGTTACTCAGAGAATAGAGATTTCCTAGGGTTCAACACAATGATTAGCAAATAGTAGCTGCTCATCTGCCACACTGCTGTTGAATAAGATTTATATCCAGTGTTGAGTTTCTCTTTCCTTTGGGGCTCATTAGTAATGACCATGCCCTGGAAAAATCTGTCTTTAGAGCTGAAGAATTTTTGTTTTTAAGAAGTCTTACTATGTAGAGGTTATTATGGCCATGGAAGGGTTAGACCTTTATTGTGCTGCCTATTATTAATCCAGATTCTTAGTAGCTATCCACAAGCTAGAGATTTTGACTCTAGAAAATATCCAAAGCATGCTCTGACCACCATTATCCCTGCTCCGCCGTATTTTTAAATAAATCAAAAGATAATATAAAAGGAAATCCCAGTGGCATACACTAATCTCATTTATTTAGATAGTCATGGCTTAAATTTAATCTCTTTTTTACATAGATGGGTTTTAGCATTTTATTTGGTTTTTTGTTCTTTTTAGAAGAGTGGAAAGTAAATCATCCATTTCATTTCTTCTCATAAGCAGAGCAGCATGTTCATAAGCTGTCTATTTACTCTGTATCCTTTCATTGAACTTATCGAGGTTGGTGAAATACAACTCTTTCCAAAGATTTAGCCTAAAAATAAAATTGCATATATTCTGGCATTTCTGTTACCCTAAACAGATGAGAATCCATTTGGAACTCAGAGGGCTATTTAGGGACTTTCTCATTATCCTCACATAGCCAGAATATCTTGTTCTTTTCTTTTTCTCCTCCTCCCCCACCACCTTCCTCCAATTCTGGCCAGATCAGATAGGCATGAACAGAGATCTTTCCTTACCCTCTTTATGGTAGGAGAATGGAAAATGTTCTGTTGGTCAGATTTGAGCTCCTGGCAGCTGCTGTGTTGGCAACAATTAAAGAAGATTTTGAACTAAATGTCTGGCTGCTGAAAGTTTTTGGATTTGGGGGTTTGATGTTATCAAAAAAATTCATCTAGTCAGATGCAGAAACATATTGTTTAATCTAGCAGGAATGTGAGCAGGTTGTCCTTCACAGTGCATTTAGGAGTGCTCTGTCTTTTTTTTGTGGTGAAGTCTACACTGGTTGCTCTGTGTAACTTGAGAAGGGTATGTCTGGGGACAGAGTGCTCCACCCCATTGCAGTTGAGTCTGTTTCAACCCTGAGGCAGATTCCAGAGAGATTTCTCAAATGAATGAACCTGGTTAAGTTTCCTGGTTTCTTTTGTAACATTTGAATTATTACACTGATCTTAAACTAATTCTCTCTCCTAATAAGATTTCAAATTCTTTAGTTTAGAGATTATGTTGACAAACACACAAATGATTTTAATATAAGGATTTATTTATTTTATTCAGGCAAAGTATTTTATTGGTTAAAAACTATTATTTTTGATAGTAAAATAATTTTGAACAAAATTTGTCAGCCTCTTTATGTCTATTATTTAATTGTATCATTTTAATTGTTAATAATAACAATACAGAACTCACCAATTGAAAACATAATGTCTTGAACTTCTTCAATGTTAAGGTTATAGTGAGTTGGACAAATGCTTCTTCTAAAACTCTGAAACACATCTTAATTTTAGAGTTTTTATTAAGGAAAGGGACACAGATAACCTTGTTTAAAGGGGCAATATCTTGCCTAGATTGAGATGTCTTCAGATATACACTGTGATTTGTAGGAGCCACCAGACAACTGATTACAGTGTGAAGAAAAGTCTACAAAAGGGGAATGTATTTATTCCTTGATCTTCACAGACTACTTATCTACATTTTATATTACCTACTTTACGTTTCTTACTATTAAAGTCATAATATCACTGGGATAATTGGTTCTTTTCAATTTCTATGAGCAAGTTATTTGTTGGACAGTACCAGACCTTATGTGCTTCAGTTTGGTTTCTTTCGTAGTTTAAAGCATAGACTAAACAATTCCTTTAAACTTTTGAGGTCATTTAATTGTGACTTAAAGAATGGAATTTACCTATTTTTTTTAATAATTCTTTTGCACTTATATTTAACTCTATCATTCTCTCTGATTATTTTTATAATAACCTGCTTTTTGATGGCTTCATTTAGTTTATTCATTAAACAACATTAATTGGTCTGCCCTTTATATGATTGATTGTCTATGTTGTCTCATATTTCTGAAACAGTAAGATAAAAGTTATCTCACAATTTTCCTTGAGGTAAGTAATTTTTATATGGTCAAAGATGTTTTTAGATTCATTATTGCTGGGTCTTCATACCAATGGCCAAATTGGATATTGTGGAATGACCCAAGAATTCATTTCAGCTGTGACTGTAATTTCTAGTTCCTATATAAGCAAAGAGCTAAACATAGAAAATTAGGCCAATGCTATACTTTGATGTCTCTACTTCTGCTATACTAGTATGCAACAAGACTGAAAACATAAGCTAATGGTTACTCAACATATTTAGAAGTATCAAATGTCTAGAGAGTTTCCAGAAGCTTAAAATATGAAATGAAAAGCTCCATGTGGCTTCTTATACAGTATAATCTTGAAAAAGATAGTGTATGCGTATAAAAATAACTTCAGGAATGCTTGCTTGACATTAACTGTGTCCTCATCATGCAACTCAACAAGCCCAAATTTGAATTTATCTTTGTCTTATTTTAAAACAAACTTTTCCTTATAGTAAAATTCTTACTACAGTTTATAGTACATTTTCTTACTCCATCTTAAAAAAACAGAGATGTGACGGATTCTGTGATTTATGTTTATTATACTCATTACAATATGCATTCTTGTTAATTATTTTGAAATATATTTTAGATTCTCCCTTCTCTTCCTATGCCACTCATCCTATTTTCATTTCTTATTTCGTCATGCATTCACATTATCTCTTCATTAATTTACTTTGTTGTCTTTATTACTATTCTCTCTATGATCATTCTGTTTGTACCCTTCCTCCAGTTTAATCCTCTGTGGAGTCACTTTTGACTCTCCCCCCCTCCTCTATCCTTGCCTGACGTATCCAGTTAGTTGTTAAGCTTCATCAATTTTACTTTATCCATGAACACCTTCTATCAAGTCAGCTGTTTCTATTTCACGCCACACAGTCCTGTCAGGTTAGTGTTTTCAATCACAGTTATGATAGTATGACTTTCCAGCTAACAAACCTAGAGTGCATCCCATTATCTCATGCATAAAGGCCATGTGCAAAGGAGGTGGAGGCCTGGCCTTACCTCTCTCAGTGTAGCTTTCACCACTGTCCTGTGTCGATGAGGCACTCTCGTCAAATGAAACTTCAATTCTTACCTCTGATTTCCCACCTCCGCATTTTTTCTGGGCTGTTTCTTCCACCTGGAATGAGCATCCTTCCAGTTCCAGATCTATTTGTTTCTTGTTATGTCTATAAAATGTCCCCCTAGCGCCTTTAAAAATAGTCCCATAAGATGTTTTACATAATAATAATCCAATCTTCTGTTACTGATATTTGTGATCGAGGTATATCTTTCTTTTATTTCCAATTTATTAAGATTTGTTTTTGTTTGTTTTTACCTACTCTCTTTCCATAATTCTTATCATAACACCTTGAATGTTATTGGCATGAAATATAGTTGCTTGAGTTTTAAAGTTAATATTCCACGATGCCTCTCCACTCCCCAAAAAAGGTTTATTTTACTCTTCACGGCCATTTGTAATCCTGTCTCAAATCACCTCCTCAAATTTGTTTTGTTCTCTTCAGCAGACATGATTTGCTACAATCAGTAAGATCTACTAGTCTCATTGTTTCCTGTGTTTTCCACTCTTACTCTTGCTTGAAGCTTTGCGTAAAATGCATGTAAAGTGGTAGCATTCTATGTTCTCTTTGAAACCATTGAATAAATGGGGGTTAAGGTACCTGTCGTCGAATTACCTGAATTTAATTCTAGCCTTAATGCTTGGAATCTGGTTAATAATTACATAAAATCCCCAAACTGTGGTATCTCTGTAGTTAAAAGTGGAAATTAATATTATCCACATATTACAAAGGAAAACCATTTTGCACAGTGGCTGGCATATATTACTAATAAATGTTGTTAATTATCCTCTTGGATCTTTTTATCCTCTTTATTTTCTTTTCTATCTTAATGAGAACAAAATATTTAAAACATTTTATTGGTACTATGTCCCAAGCACTATTTTATTCCAAGACATACAGATATTAATAAGCCATAGTTCCTGCCCTCATTCCCACCCTACTTTTCAAAGGCTTATAGCCTCATCAAAAGATGGAAATCTAATAATATATAAAGGATAGGCTTGAATATAGATATTTACAGTTGGGGGGTGAAATATAGGAATTGTAATTCTATTTTCTTTGTATTATAAGACATTGAAAAAGTTTATGTTTGCTCTGAAAGTAATAGAGATCAGTATAGAAAGAGCACTGAAGACAGTAAAGGTGAGCTGGAATAGCCTCTTGCAAAGAGGAATATAAAAGATCACATCCCAATGTTGAGAGGAATAGATATGACTACACCAACCCATGTATAGAGTATCACTGAAGGGAACTGAAAGAGTGGGTACTTGGCCTTAAAACATGAGAGAGAAATGAGGAAAGATTACTAGAAGGGAGTTGTGGATTTGATGGAGAGATAAGGAGATTGACTACATATGTAATGGAAACACTGCAGTGTTAGACAAGGAAACACAGCTTCAGTTCAACAAATATGTCCTGAGTCAGCTCTGTGTTTTAGACACTGCATAACTGAAGTGTGACACATCTATATGACTATGTAGCTATGGTGATGTGAGACCTGAGGAGGGAACCGGTACAGTCTAGTGGTTTAGGGAAGGCATTCTGGAAGAGATGATGTTTGAGCTGAGTGTTCGACATGGCTGGAGTGAGACAGACAGATGTCAGAGCAACACAACAAAGATGATGTTCTAGGCACAGCTCTCACAGAGGATTCTTAAGTAGGAGCAGGGCTTGCTGAAGTGAAGTGAGCTCGTGGGTGCTGACGTTTTATGGTTGGGTACATTTTATTTTGTGAGTTGGGTGAAAAAGTCCCTAATAGGAGAGGAACTTAGAATTTGAGTGGGAAGAATAACAAATAGTAGAATATGGCCAAATGGCATGAACCTCAACAGAGGGGAAATTAATAGACTTTGGTCCGTGCTCAGATTGAATAACTTTTTTTTTTTTTATGATTAAATAACTCAGTATGGTTCTAGGCAACTACCTCTGTCCCTTCTCTCAAGTTTTATGCTTCTGGTGGAATTTTCTCCATGTCAAATTCTGTGGGTTGACATGTATTCAGATCCAACTACTCTTGTTGGACTCTGTCATCACTGGTCATTCCTCTTTACAAAATAGTTACTTTCACTAGACATTTAGGCATTTGATTATATTGAAATTTTTACTGCTTATGTAAGTATTATACTGCAACTCCATAATGTCTAATAGCTAAAAGTGATTATAACAAAGGGAGCAGTGAGTAAGATGTATTTGAAAAAATAAAGCAACTGAGAAATTGAGAAAAGGAAATTAACTAGAAATTAGGTAAGAACAGAAAATAAAATGGAATCTTTAAGTTCTAGGAGAGCTTTACAGAATTACTGAGTAAGAAAGAGGCCCAGACCGGGTATTTTGGGAAAGTTAACAGTTACAGAATCAACTTTTGGTCTTGCATGATAAGGTAGTAAATTACTGAGGTGATATATGATAAAAAAAATATTTGGGAATTTTGTCAAATGTGCTTGGCTCTGAAATGGGCTAATCAAGAGACTTGTGCAATTGTCTTTCATGGAAATATGTGAGGTTTAAATAGATAACTATTAAGGTTAATTGGATGTTCCCATCTAAGACAGTGAGAAATAAACTAGCTGTTTCCTCAAATCCATTAGCATTTTATTGTGAATAAATATATGAACACAGGATTTATAATTCACTTTACTATCTCTGTGTTTTCCAAAGAGTATTTTCTATCTTTCTTTTATTTTTCTGAGATAAACCCAGATTTATTATCTCTTTAGAGCATTGATCTCCTGATATGAAAATTGAGAATACCTCATTTCCAGGTGAAGTAATTATCATTTACTAAAATAACTGGATGAGTTATATAAATGATCTAGCCTTTAAAATAGTAGCAGGTTGTCCTCAAAAACATTCTTTTCATTCCTCATAATTCCTTCTGAAAGCACAGACTAATGTATCTTGCTCATTTGGCCATTAAAATGATCTTGATTGCATTGTAATGACCGATATATGTACTTTATTTTTCAAAAGCATGACCTTGATGAATTATTCTTTCCCATTTGTAGCTCTTAGAAATCAAGTTTATGGAATCATAATTCACTAATGAAAGGGAAGCTCTTAGTACATTTTAACCTGAGTTCACTAGTCCTGAGTGACTCTAAGCAGGTCTTATTATCTCACTTTCTCCTCAACTCAAACTTTAACTCCAAATGTTTTGAGGAAATTTGTATAGCTCTTATCACAACTTGGTCAATTCTATTAAAGGAGGGAGATGATGATTCTCCTCTTGTCACCATAAATATGGGTGCTGAAAACCATAACATGAAGGAAAAATATGGAAACGCTTATATACTAAATCAAAATAAAATAATGTTCAGCTAAGGGGGAATAAAAAAGCCTGGAGGATAATGGATTGGTCAATATCCTTTGTTCCAAACAACAGAACCAATTCCAAATAATCTTATCAGAAAAAATATCCTATTAGAGGTTATTGCCAGGCAACCAGAGAGCCAAATTTAAAAAATACAAATAACATCAAACTCTACCTGAATATAAAGGCTTCTCAAATAAAAACACTATAGCTGTTCCTATGAAAATCCAAGGACACCACAAACCATGCTCCTGCACATCCCGAAGAACTGGCTTTCTCCAAAACCACTGTTGCAAGATTAATAGCTTCTTACTTGACTCACTCCCGAATTCAAGTGTCATCTGAGTAAGTCTGATTGGTAGGAGGCCATAGATAATATGTTGCAAAGGGGTTCAAGGACATGAGTTTTCTGTTTTTACCTTGGCAAGATGAAACTCATAATGTGGGGAAAATCCAATTTATAAGGATATTATATTTTTAATGATGTTGGGCAGTCTCCAATGATCAATGTAATACTTATCAAGTAAAATGGTAAAAATGGTTCACACCTGCCCCTCACCATGTTCACACATGTGCATGTGTGAATGTCATTACTTTGGGGTTCTGTTGCCTTAAAGAACAGTCTTCACTGTTCACCAGTGCCAAACCCTTGAATCTAACGTAGCCGCATACCATAGAGACTCTTCCCTAGCTCCCTTGTTCTCTAACACAAACTGGCCACTGTTTAGACACTGTGGTTAGAAATCTGAGGAGTTATTTTATGGGAAAGAAGTCCTGCTAAAACTTGATAAGAGTACAGCATGCTTGGGAGGAGAGAAAGTGTTTTGCTCTCTCGGTAACCACAATGCATAAATCATATTCAAAGGTGAGCAAAGGTGCTTCCTAAAATCAGGTAAACGAAGACAAATATGTGTGCGAAGTGCGGTGCAGCATGTCTAACCCAGCTATGAAAAAGATCAGTGAAGTTCAGAGTCTACTAGATTCCTTTTAAGTTCCGAGGCTGAGAACCCAGTTTTTGGTCCGGTCATCAGCTGGGGGTACTTAGCCAGGGGAGCAGAATACAAAGGTGGCTGTGCCTCATCATAGCTCAACTACTGTAGGTGAAAGGAATGAAGGAAGCCTTTTGCAGAGCATTTAAGCACTGATTCACAGATCAAGTGCATGCTTCCTCCCACCCTTGTCTCTTGCTTTGCAGAGGTAGGTAGCGGCCTGTTAAACATCATTCAGTGCGTCTTGAGCTTTACAGAATTTCCACCGGGATGTTAAATGCCTCATCCACGCACATTTTTTTCTTCATTGTCTTTCCCCCTCTTCACTTTTATGATGAGCTAGGGAAAAGCCTGCTAATCATCTCTCACAGCCCCTAAATTTTCCTAAGTCATATACCAAATATATCATTTTCTAAGCAGACAGTTTTCTAAGAAAGGAATGATTTAACCATAGAATAATTATATTACATGAAAGATTTTACAATGTTCTTAATAAAAGAAAAATGGCTTTGCCATGACCACAGCACCCAAATATGGATAGGAATGCTGGGAAGAGAAATAGTAATTCACTGAGATATCACATTATCAGGTGTTCTCTTTCCAGTAGAATTTTCCAAGGTGGACTTAGCTGAATCTACTATGACTCATAAAGGGGCAATAGAAGCAATTACAGTTGAGGGCAAGCAGTTCAGGCCTAGAGATTGAAGAGTGAACAGATAAATTGTAGGGAGAATTTAAGGAGCAGAAGACCTCATCTATCACTGCAGGGAGACTCTGCCCTAAAACCTTAACCATTTGTCTGCAGCAGCTCTTACTTCTTTAATGGCATCTTTTAAGTTCCTGCCAGGATTAGTTCCTTTGAGTTCTCAATATGTCTGATCTCTAAGAGAGTTCAGAATCTCTCCTGGAAGGAAAATGAATGTGATCTGCTTCTGTGTGACTCCATTTAATTTGCTGAAATTGCTGAAGGGTCATTAAACAAAGAAATGGTTCTGCAATGGTGGGTATTTCCCATACTATAGCAAATGAGAGGATAAAAGATCCCGGTGCACTGTTTTGTTTTGTTTCTGAAACTTTTCCTCAGTCACACCTCCTAGCAATGGCTTTTTCTATAAGATGGGTACAGACAGCAATATTATAGTAGAACTAGGGGCCCGGTGCACAAAAAATTGTGCACTCAGGGAGGTCCCTCAGCCCGGCCTGTGTCCTCTCGCAGTCTAGGACCCCTTGGGGGATGTCCACCTGCTGGTGTGCCTGGCCGACCTGGGTGAGGGGCTGATGGCTGTTTGCAGCGAGGCTGGCTGGGATTTATTTAACTTCTAAAATTGAAACTTTGGTGCTTTAACTGGAGCCCAGGTCAGGTTGCCCCTGACAATCCAGATTTCCAGTGCTTCCTTTAGCCCAAGGTGGGAAGCAGGTAACTGAGGTTTGTTTATCTTCTATAATTGAAACTTTGTTGCCTTGACCGGAGGCCATAGCTGGCCTAGGCAGACAGGAACCTTAGCTTCATCTATTGCTGGGGCAAGCCTCCTGCTTATTCCAACTCAGGCTGCCCACAGCTCCCATTGACCCAACGTCCCAGCGAGGCTGGCTGGAATAAGGTTCTGGGGTTTATTTATCTTCTATAATTGAAACATGTTGCTTTGAGCAGAGGCCCAGCCAGCCTAATGGAAGCCTCCTGCTTATTCTAGCTCAGTGGCTGCCGGCTGCCATCTTGGCTGGGTTAATTTACATATAGCTGCTCTTATTGGCTGGCGGGCATGGTTTAGGTGTCTCAGAGTGAGGGTCAATTTGCATATTACTCTTTTATTAGATTAGATGGGTCAGAGCATAATGTGATCAGGAATAAAGTTAGGAAACAAGAAGGATTGATTCTAAGACATTTAGTCACTTATTAAAGTTGATGGCTGTGGTAATGTGGGAGTTATTCTGTCCTGACTAAAAATTAATATTACAGCTAGTTGATCTACTAATACTCTGACAGTGGATATTGGTGACATGATCTCATATCTTCTGTTATGTACTTTATTTCCAGTTCTACTTTAATACTGATATTTTTTTAATTCATCTTGATTGTTGAGAGTAATACAGATGTACCCTCCCCTCAACCCCCACTGATCTTTGCTAGCTCAACCCCCCACCTCCACCCCCACCTTCACCACATTATTGCCTGTGTAAATGGATTGTACATGTATCTGCATATAGGTACTTTGGTTAATCTCTTCTCACCCCTGCCTTCCCTCTGATATTTTCTTAATAAGCAGAAGAAACTTTTAAATTAAAAAAAAAACTGAAATGGTTTGCTTCTGGGGGCAGTATAAGCTTATGAATTTAAATATTCCACTCTTACAAAAAAATCCATTGAATTTCTTTTTTGAGGCCCATGAACAGTCAAGGTTGATGTGGTTTGGCTGCAATAGAATTATGCTTACACTCCAATATTGATGCAACCTGGTCTCTTAAGTATGAATCTATAGTGCTCAAGTTCTATCACAGTTTTTATCAATTATACTAGTTAGGGAAACTGAAACTCAGAAGAGATAAGTGTACACAATTAGAAATGTGATCATCTTTATGGAAGGATTTTCTTTTGAATATCTGCAAATAATAACAGCATAAGGAAATATAAAATAATAAATACTTTAACAGGTGAAGTTTGAGGGAAAATGTTGATGAAATGTCTGCCATAGTTACAGGAAAATAATGAAATGGTTAAATTGGGCTTTACTTGGTAGCTAAAGAATTGGTTCATGCACTAATATTAATGAATTGTTAATTAATTAATTATTATTAATAATCTCTATATATAAAAGGCTAATATACTAACTGTTCAACCATCTGATTGGTTGATATGATATGCACTGACCACTAGGGGGCAGATGCTTAACGCAGGAGCTGCAGTGATGCACACTGGCCATTTAGAGAGAAATGGCACCATGGACCTGGTGCCCACAAAGCAACATTCAGCTTCCCCCAAGTGGGACACAGGCCTCCCCACCCCAGAGTGACAGCCCACCAAATCACAGTCAATGCTGCCAAGACCCCATAGTGCAAAATGCTGTCCACAGCACAGTCCAGCCCAGAAACGGTGACTTATGGGCACCAGGTAATGATGTCACCTAGCAGTGCCCGGCTTCCTTTCCCTAGTGACTAACCTCCTTGCAGTTTCTTCAGCCCAGGAACCCAACTTGCTTTATATCCAGGTGGAAACATTTTATACTTTAACCAAATGTCTGTGAAGCATTTTCTCGCGCCTCATCTCATTTGATCCTCACAGAAGTCCTGGAGTTGGTAGGTAGGACACTTGGTGGAGTCCTATTTTCTTTTCATTAGCTGGAAAACAGAGATTTAGAAAGCCTAGAAACTTGACCCAACTGAAAAGAAGTAAGAAATGGTGGACCTTCAAAATGACTCAGGTTTTCTCACTGCACAGAATATAGTCAAACACTACTGGCAGTTAAATATTTTACGCTTTGTTCTCCCTGCGTGATCTACAATAACAATCTGCTTTGTGTTGGTATTTACTGCTGTGTTGCTGACAATTACCTGAAAGAGAAATTGGAGTGCTCCACTGGGCTGGAAGAAGTTTAGCTAAATCAGAAAGCAGGTCTAATTAAGCAAGTTTATTCTCTCTCTCTCTCTCTCTCTCTCTCTCTCTCTCTCTATATATATATATATATATATATATATATATGGCTAAGTTGACTCTTGCATGAAGAATACATATAAAGATCTTGCTGGCACCAAGCACACACATGTTTTCAATCCTGTTATTGTTGATCATGAATTTGATTGATATTTCTATTATAGAGAAAGGGTGAATAGCGATATTAAAATGTTTCTTCTAATTAATTTCCTTTCAATGTGCATGAATTCATCACTAGACACTAGTTGATTACATAATCTATAGTGAATTCATTATTAATGACTCATGTGAACCATCTTCAATGTATTTGGGGAGGGTGCTAACAAACTGTAATAACTGTTATGGTTCTATAATTAATAGTGATCCAAGTCAAGTTGCCCTACAAACTTCTGTCATTGTAGGCTCCATCACTCTTACTTTTTAAATGTTGACTTTCTGCTTGATAATCTGGCTGAATTCTTAAAGCATAGGCCAGAAACAGCTTTTTTCCCTGTATTTTGGAAGTTTCTTTTCCTGTCACAAGTCAAGACAGGAAGTGCCAAAGCCCATGGAAAAATGGGGGGAGGGGAGGGAAACAAAAATAAAATGTCCCTGAATTTCTGGAACATTTGCAAATATTTAGTTTATATGTCAAGGTTTGGTTATTGGGCAGACTATTTATAAGGAGCAAACTTTCTTAAAAATATTCCCCTGAACATAAGAAAATAAATTTTCAATGGAGTGGGAGCCATAAAACTCTTTAGCTTATAAATTTGTTAATATTAGATCAATTTATAATATTTATTAATATTATAAATTTGCTAATATTAGATCAATTGAAACTCTCAGTTATGTGTGCAAACTTTCCATATGATATATTTTTATTGAAAATTCAGAATAATAGTTTAAATGTTCAGCTGGTTATTTCTACAAACAGAACAGTTTGTAGAAATAACCAGCTTAAAAATTAATGTCAAGTAGTGATAATGGCACTGACTATTTTGGCATTTGGATGTTAGTCTTTTTTACCAAGCTCAAAATTTTGTTATTACTGTTTGTTTTAAACCTTACCTAGTAGACATTTAAGAGAAAAATGATCAATATATTTCTTCGAGCTTTCTGCTTCTACCTAATCTTGACTCAATTGATCTCTTGCTTCATTCTTAGAGGATGATTCTTGGACCTTGTCTCTATTATTGAATCTGAACAGAAAAATGGAAAACCTTAAACATAAATACATATGCAACCAGCAACTCCATTAGATATTCCATTTCCCAAATTACATTTATATTTGAGTTGGGCCATTTCCTTAGTATGCTGTGAGTAACTCAGATGAGTCTCCTATTCTGTTCAGGAGTAAACATTTTCCCTTTAAAGCTCTACTGTAGTTTTCTCATCTGAAAACTTATCTGCTTAAATCTAGACTAAGACATTTCCTAGCAAAATTATCTTTGTAACATTAGGCAAACCGATACGACAGAGTGAATTAAAGGAAGGACACTTTTTTTGCTAAAACAATATCTCTAAGTAGACTCCTAAGTGGCATCAGAGAGGGACAGAGAGGTCGAGGGAAGCACAAAGTGCTGCTTGAACCGAGCAGTGACCCTTTGACGGTGGCTTGGGCACTTGTTGAGATCCAGACACACTGCAATCAGAAAACCAACATTAGCCCAGACAGGATGTATGAGTCAAGGATATCTAAAGGAGATGGAAAACGTGGCATCCGGGCATTTTCAGCTTTCCAATTGCCAGGCTCCACTTGCGGTCCTGCTGCTGGTCAGAGCATTCTGGAAAGGAAATATAAACAGTTTAAATTGAGTATCAGCGTTAAGAGTTCTCATGCGACTTTCTGAAAAGATGAGGAATGGGCCTCCCAGAACCGCTGCAAGTCCTGAGTCTGGTGGGGCAGGGAATAGAAGAGGGAGTCTTGGCACAAAGGAATAAAGAGCACAGGGAGGCTGCCATATATGGGTAAGAGGCAAGACTTTCAAGCAAAATTCCTGGGATCTCAAAACTCATGCTACTCAGACAGCTGCATCAAATTCCATTCAATGTCAAAGTAGTACCTTAAGCTAGTTTATCTGGTTTGGCTTTGAAGTGGCAATAAAAGCCAGGAAGCCTCCTGACCTGGGTCATTTCTAAAAAGAGTTGTTTTCTTTCAGCTTTACCCGATTTTAGAACAGCTACACTTATAGGTATGTCTGTGAAAGAGTGTAACACAGGAAAGCAGTCCAGAAATTGTTCCAATTTATTGTCAGTTTGGGCTTTAAGCAGAAACAGTGTAAAAAGTGGACCCAATAGAATAAAGAAAACACTATGTTCAATCAGGTACCATATACCAACATTAGAGAAACCCCATTGATTTTATTCTTTAGTTACCACATCCCATCCAAATGACAGGTAGGTTTAGAACTCCATTCACATAGAAAGAGGTGAACTCGTCCCATTTTATAATAAAATGTCTTTCAACTTTTTGGCCAGTAGATTTCCTATTTGGGTACATTCTGCTCCAACTAGTTTTTTTTCTGGAAAACCTACAGTGTTAGAAGTTAACTTTTTTAGAAATTTTAAGGAAAGGCATCATTTGGAGATGGTTGAAAGTTGGCTTTATTCAACAATAATTATTCAACAGTAGTAATTTTGGAAAATGTAATAGCCAATACCAGCACTCGTGTTTGTGGTGATCAACATTCCATTTCAAAAATTTTGTAAGTTTTTCCCTCCTTCGTTTTTGTTTTACTTCTTCTCAAAGTATCTTGGCTAATCCACTACTCATTATAAATGGTAGACCAGAGAATAAGGGACATTAACACCAAGTTGATTTCTAAGTTTTTATTAGCTTTATGAAAAAAAAAATCATGAAGAAAGAGGTTAAACCCATCAATTTATATAATGTCTTTTGTATCTTACTGAGAAATTCAATGCCCAAGGATTCCTATGGAACTCTCGTACACGGGAAACTTTACATGGACAAGGAAGTCCTGGGCTGATGCTGATGCAGATTGAATCTGTCCTGGCATTAATCCTGTTTCTTCAGGACTCTTACAAGCTAATTTTACAAAATAATCTCATGAGATGTGTTATGCTCCTCAAAGTACAATTCTCTAAATTGGGACTCTTTGGATGCTATAACTGAAGGAAAGATTATATTTAGGTCATTTCCAGTACCCTGACCACTGGTGGAGCTCTGCAATGAACTTTGACTGACTCAGATAAGTTGGTTCCGTTCCCTAAAAGAAGAGCCTATTGATTTTGGTTACTTGCTTTGTAAATTGTAACAATGTCAAGTTGATTGTAAATTCTTACTTTCTATTTTGCATTAATCTTATTGCTAATTGCTAATATATCCCATTCCCATCTTTTTTTCTTTCTTACATTAATAGACTAAAGAATATAAATATTTTCTAAAGTTTGTGTGTGTGTGTGTGTGTTTTTAGTATTTTCATCTAGTGTTTCCTTCCTCAAATTATACCAAAATGGACATTAAAATCACTAGCCTAGTATATTAAATTACTTTTTAGCTTGCTTTGATATCCATCAGGCTGGGTCTAATTTCTTTTAAGTTCTATGTCTGAGAGTCATTTACTATTTTTGGGCTTTACATACAGTTGTGCTGGATAGATAAATAAATTAAAAGCTAGGATGCTGACTTTTCTGTATATATATTGAGACGGTGAGGAATCCTTGCTGATCCGAAAATAAGATATAAAATCTGTGACTGATTCCTGAAGAAGGCATCCAATGGGAAAATCTAACCAAAACTTCTATTTCTCAGAAGCTATTTACCTCAATAAGAATTATATTGCCAAACAGTTGTCTTTTGGGCTGCTAATTTTTAAACTCATTTTGATTTTGCCTGATAGTGTCATTGGACAATGAAGACTTTTCTTCCATGTATGTACTAGTTTTATTTTTTGTAGCAAAATTAGAATTCATTGCAGGAGAAAGCATTTTGAGAGTTTAGAGTGAGTTAATATTTTGGCAGAGAGTGCATGAGAAATTTTCTTCATAGATATTTGTGATCCATTGGGGAAAATATCAGAAATGTGCCTCAATCCAACCTCACAAGGTTTACAATTTGAAATTCACATCCCCATAAGGATTACACAAGAGTCTGTGGAGAGTTTGGTTCTTGTGGATGCTTCTCTAAATCCTAAGAGGATTTCCTTCCTGTGTCCAGTCTCCTCTTCCATCTGTGCTGATACCTGGATCATACAATCCTCTTTTGCCAAATGAGAAGAATAAACAATGAGGGTGATAGAAGAAAAGTCAATGAAAATGACATCTTGTTTTGCTTATGAAAAAAAAGTTCATTGGAAAATAACAGCATGCAGCAGATACAAATTCCACTGACCTGACTCTACTGTTTTCCTTTGAAGAGAGATTACATATAATACCTTTCTTGAAGAGAGTTGCTGCATATAGATTCTAAATCCTTTTGGGTTCATGAGAGTTTTCTCAAGTGTCTTCTCCCCCTTTTCTTTTGCTTCATGGATTATGTAAAAATCCCTTTCTAATCTCTTTTGATAAGAAAGTGCTTCAACAAAACAAAACAAAACAAAACAAAACAAAACAAAACAAAACAAAACACATGCACATGCTTAGATTGTCTAGAAGATGAAACTAAGCTCTAAATTGATCTGTGCATTCTTTTAATAAAAACTAATTAAGAATTTTTCTTATAGGTATATTGAGTTTACAAAATGGGATATGGTTTAACTTCAAAAATACTTAAGAATCAATCATGTCAGGTTGATCAAATGTGGATGTGGAAAAGACATGTTTACTGAGCTACATGTCAGGCACAATGCTAGGTGTCAAAATAATGAGAATATCTGATCTTTATTTTGCAATTATAGTGTATGAGGTCATGTTATAAACACATTACTCTTCACTACAAATCAGATAAAATATTGCTGCTATTATTTTTATTTTGCAGATGGGGAAGCAGAAAAGGAATTAAACATTTTTAGCAGTTCGTAAATTGTAAGTGACAGCATTGGGGTTTAAGCCCTACATTCTGACTCCAGAATTTTTGCTGTTAACCACTATCCTGTTTTTTATGTGTGCATGTGTATCTTCCAGATAGTTTTACAAACCACTGTTAGATAGAGAATATTTACTTTTGTTCCTTTTAGCTCAGTTATTTTATTGAGTTATTGTGAGAATTGGTTATCTGTTGGTGTACAAAAAAATTACACCAAAATCTAGTGATTTAAAACAGTGAACATTTATCATGTCACATATTCTATGATCACAGCTTAGCTAGATTGCCTGTGTCAAAGTCTCTCAGAAGGTTGGCATTAAAGGATTGGCAGGGATGTGGTCTCATTTGAAGGCACAACTAGAGAAAGATCCCTTTCCAAGTTCACGCTCCTGGTTGCTAGCAATCTTCAGTTCCTTGAGGAATGTTGTACTGAGGACATTAGCCACTTGGTGGCTGTAAACTAGTGGCTTTATTTAGGTACTTGCCATGTGGGCCTCTTTATAGGCAGAAGAGAGATTAATACAATACTTATGTGGAAGAGAATTGCTCACAATAAGTCAGCTAGCATAAAATATGATTTTTTACAACACATTTAAAATGTTTGCTATACAATAAACTGTGTTACTATAATGAGAGTTTTATTCTGTGGCTTTTACTCTTTTGAACATCTTTTATATTTTTTAAAGACCATGCAATCGAATACCTATTAAAGAAAATATGTTAGGCGCATATTTTCAATGGCAACATACATGTTTAGAAAGTATTTTACTACGTTTTAAGTAGAAGGGAACACAGAGCAGTTCTATAATCAAACTTATTCAGAATACAATACAACCCAACTTAATTCAATGTATTTTAGAGAACAAAAGAATCATATTCTGTAAGAATGAATAGCATGCATTTGTTTACATGGGTATATATGTTAAATACATAATGAAAGGATATATTTAAAGTTCTGTTTGACAGTCTCAAATATTCAAATAGTGCTAATCTGCTTTAAGCTAATTCGTTCTGTACACTAGATAGCTTTTTAAAAATATATATCATGTGTGTGCACATCTGTTTTAGTACAACATAGGCCAATACAAAACTACTTTTTCAGAGAATATAGGTGACAAATATTATTTGATATATAGGTAAGAGTATCCTCAAATAAATATTTATTTTCTTTTATTTAATGGGAATTTCTATGAGTGAAGATTTATGCTCAGCTCTGTTTGAAGTAAAAAAAAATGAGTCAGATATCTGCCTTCTTGGAAAGAGTTTGAGCTTTGTAATCAGACAGGCATGATATAATATATTTTAACTTTGGGGACATCAGTTTTCTCATCTGCATAATATAAAATATTAATAGTTATTAAAAGAGCTTATAAAAGATTTAAATTACATAATGTGCATGATGTTTCTTGAACATCATAAGTGTTTGATAAATACAAAAATCTATCTTTCATCTCCACTCCCATCTTTACTTGCCACCAAATAATTTAATAGGGAAGAAAAAAATAGCTCAGATAATTGAAACATAAGGAACAGAGTGGTAAATGCCATAAGAGGAATAGATAAGTTGCTCTTGAGGCTTTGAAAATGAAAATGAAAATGCCTTTTTAGGAATTATTTTAAGATGGTGGAGTGAGTTTATTACACAGACTATGGCTCCCCCAATAGACTATTGAAAAACATAGAAAATATATTGTTTGTATAAAGTTTAGGTAAAATTAAGTTTAAAATAGTTGAGATATTTGGGAAAGACTGAATAATTGGGGGCCAGGCATGCAAGCTAGATTTCCTATCTATCCCATGCTGGGGAGACTTCATATTGTTGGTTACTCTGATTCCTCCCTGGATCACAATAAAATCTCCCTCCTAATTCCAGAATAAGGTACAAGCATTGTAGATATTTATTAAAGAAATGCTAGGTTCTCTACAAACGCTTTAGGTTTAAATTAATCCCCACACTACTCCTAGGAAGTAGTTTATATTATTCTCCTCATTTTACGGATGAGGAAAATGACGCACAGAAAATTTTAGTAATTGACTTTACCATATCAATTTAGTAAGTAGCAGACCAGGCTGTGTAGTTCCCTAGCAGAACTTCTGACTTCTACCATACTACGTCTTCTGTGAGGGGTCTAGATATTAGATTATGTGAAAACAGACTTCATTAAAAGTCCTTTTGGCATGGTCAGTGGGATCAGTGGTTGATTATCAACCTATAAATCAGGAAGACACTGTTCAGTTCCTGGTCAAGGCACATGTCCAGTTTGCAGACTTGGTCCCCAGCGAGGGACATGCAGGAGGCAACTAGTCAATGGTTTTCTCTCATCATTGATATTTCTCTCTCTCTCTCCCTCTCCTTTCCTCTCTCTGAAATCAATAAAATATATTTTTTAAAAAGTTCTTTTGGATTTGGAGTCATGTTTCTCATATTGAGGCTCCTTGTTATCATCACTAAAGATATGTGTTATTTAGAATGTTTTTATACTCTAGACCAGGATAATGATATACCAACACACCTTTTGGATTTTCCAATGTGAATCATCAGGCATGGAGACTTAATTTACATATCCCTAGTATGTGCTGCCCTTCCATTCAACTGGAGCTGGAGTGAACTCAAATGAGGAGCAGTATCTTTCTATCCTTAGAGCACATCACAGAATCCTCTGCTCATATGAAAATGGGGTGATCTGCAATTTCTCCTTCCATTTCAGCCCAACTCAAATATCCCTTAAGGATTTAAACTATTGGATTATTACAAAAGAAGTTCATTTTAAACTCTATTATAAAAAATTAAGTTTAGATAACATTTATTCTCTTCCTTGTCACTCTATATTCCCAAAATTTTCTCAAAGAAAGTAAAAACAAATAAGCATAATTGTATGCTTTGAAGGAACTAAAAAGTGATCCAAGAATTATCTATAAACATGCTAGAAGAACATTTCTTCTCCTTGGGAATGAACACATTATCCACTTTCTACAGAACGTGTGGGAGTATATATTTATAAGCTTTCTTTAGAAAACAAGCTGCTGTCTTGCAAAGCTGAAAATGCTGATGCTCAGTGATCCAGCAGTTCCACTCACAGGTACATGCATAGAGAACCCTTGTAAGTGTCCGTACAGGAGTATTCAAAACAGCATCATTTACCAGTAACAATTTGAAACAATTTGATACCTTATCAAAAAGAGTCTAGAAATAGTATTGTAGTAGTATTCATACTTAAATTTCATTACATCAGCAAAAGTAAATCTCAAGACAGAGTGAAATGAATGAAGCAAGTGGCAGAGGAATATAATATATATATATATATATATATATATATATATATATATATATATATATATCTCCTATATAATAAAGGGATAATATGCAAATTAACTATCACTCCAACACACAAGATAGCCTCCCCCATGTAGACACAAGATAGCCAGCAGGGAAGGGCAGTTGGGAGGGACTAGGCCTGAAAGGGAGGGCAGTTGGGGGTCATCAGGCCTACAGAGGAGGGCAGTTGGGGGGGGACCCAGGCCTACAGGGGAGGGCAGTTAGGCATCAATCAGACTGGCAGAGGAGTGATTAGGGGGTGATCAGGCTGGCAAGCAGCAGTGGTTTGGGGCAATCAGGCAGGCAGGCAGGTGAGTGCTTGGGAGCCAGCAGTCCTGGATTGCGAGAGGGATGTCTGCTGGTATCAGGCCTAAACAGGCAGCTGGACATCCCTCAAGGGGTCCCAAATTGGAGAGGGTGCAGGCTGGGCTGAGGGACACCCCCCCCCATGCATGAATTTCATGCATCGGGCCCCTAGTGTGTGTGTGTATGTGTGTGTGTGTGTGTGTGTATATATTTCCTCATTTATAAAGAACTTAAGGATATATTTTTTTTACAGCTATACATATGTAGTAAGAAAATAACAAAGATGCAAAGAGCCATTAAAAATTCACAGTAGTGGTTATTCTTGCCGTGAAGGATGAAGGCTGTAACTGCTGGGGTGAGGTGCACACAGAGACTTCCCAGGCATTGATTGGGAAAGGCCCATTGCTTAAGCTGTCGATGGGTCCAGGAATGTTTATTTTTCCTCACTCATTATGTAAATTATAAAGCAGGCTCTTAATTTATCTCCTGTTATTCTAAGAATGTTACTTCCAACTACCATAAATCTTCATGTTCAAACGGGGACAATATAAATAACTGGTTTGGGGTACACCATTAAATGACCTGGTTTCATAACTCTAAAGCTCACAATATTTCCACTAAGTAGTGTCCCTAAATTTATAATTTCAGGAAATGTCCAAATTTCTAATTTCAGGAAACCTCTGAAATTAGAATGCGTGCAGAGATGTGACTATTTAGGATTTTTTCTTTTAATTAAGAAAAATGAAAAATTTAGAAATTTCACAAGCAGGTTAAGAACAAAAATGGGGCTCAATGTCATCTGGTCAGTGGAAGCCAAAGAGAAGTCAGATATTTTATTTTTCTCAAAGATAAACAGCAAAGAATCCACAGCTCTCTAGTGGCACAAAAACTAAAACCAAAATCTCTAGACTCCCAGTCTAGGATTTTTTAACGGACAAAAATAGACTAAACATGTTTTAATAATATTGTCCTTTTTTTCTCTTTTTTTTTTTTTTTTTCTATTTCCATTTTGTCTGCCTGGGTGGAGGATTTAACAATATAGGATCAAACATTACTCCCCCCTCCCCTTCAGATAGTTCTAAAACAAAGTGAAATTGACAGATTAACCTGATCACACTCAAAGGACTAAAATATCCCGTTTTTCCCCCCCAGGTTTTAATACAATGGGTCTTTCATAATTTTCAAGAGGTATGTGGAAATCGTAGGGTTATGCCGGCCTGTTCAGGAGGAATGTTTTTTCTTAGACAGATAAGGATCAGGTTAGTATTTGCGGTGCCAGAAATAAGATACAATTTCACTTCAAAACTTGAGCTGTGTTGATCTACCTATCCTCATTACATGTGGCCGTTTATAGCAGTCAGGTTCCGCAAGCTGATCCACAGCCACTCTCCTGCCGTCTTAGAAAGGCGCTCGCTCCGCGCAGTGCGCATGACATTCCACAGCGCCTCGCATGAACTAATCGCACTGAGAGCAACACAACTGTACCTGCTGTATATTTTTCAAAGGAAGTAGGCAATTATAAGGCTTCTTTTATAGAGTCGGGTATTTGCAGTCAATGGTATTTGACCTAAGGTGAAAACCCTGTATTTAATTGGAGGATGGAAACTCCTTTTTTCCCTTTTGCTCTACTTATATTTATTTTGTCACAGAGTTCATGGCAAAATGTTGTACTCTGAGCAGCACAAGCACACCTTCCTTCGACCTCCTCCTTTTCTTGTTGCTAACTTTAATAAAAATTATTCCAAGTTTTTAAAAGTTCCATGGTTGGCTGTTGACCAATGCTGGCACTCTGGGAAATAAGAAACATGGCCATTTATGCACATACATGTTCATTTTGTTGAAAACGTTTATGAAATTTTTCATAAGACCAAACTTCTAACCTAAGTCCTTCAAATTATGTAAGTTCCATTTCTCCAAATTCAAAATGCAAAACTGGATTTTCAGATAAAGGCTTTCTCAGTAAGTCAGTGTTTTGCCCATGTAATAAGATAGAAGTTATTGGGTTGCATGCCATTCAACAATCTTACTAAACAGATCTGAAACCTGAAGCCGAGGGCAGGTATGAACTTCTGGAAGACTTTGGCAAAGATAGACCACACCTGTTCCAGATCCTAGTAAAATAAATCACAGTTGTAGAAAGAGCTGACCATTAGCAGTAAGAGAATATCCTTCACTGCACTTTCGAAGTGAAAATCAAAGTACTGTCTCCCTTCTGCATATCTTTAGTCATACACAAGTTGTCCTTTGTTTTTATTAAAGCTATTCTTAAGTGTGACACATAGTTTTATGCATTCTACATTTCTGTTTATCTTACTAGTATTGACTAAAACCCTTTTAAACAATATTTTATTGATTTTTTTACAGAGAGGAAGGGAGAGAGATAGAGTCAGAAACATGCATGAGAGAGAAACATCGATCAGCTGCCTCCTGCACACACCCTACTGGGGATGTGCCAGCAACCAAGGTACATGCCCTTGACAGGAATCGAACCCAGAACCATTCAGTCTGCAGACCGATGCTCTATCCACTGAGCCAAACTGATCAGGGTGAGACTAAAACCGTTTAAAATATGTCAGTAATATTTAAAGTGCTTAGATATCCTGGAACCAACTGCCTTATAAATGTAAAGTACTATACTGTCATTTGGGATCAAGAGATGGCCAATACAAATCTCTCACCTTTTCAGTGTTTATGATGACAGGCTGAGGAATGCAATGCAGGATAAGAAATGAGTGGGGCATATCTTATTTTAGTAATGCCACCTATTGCATTTCATAGTGATCACCAGCAGGGATGAACAGCTTTTTTCCCTTTGACATTACTTTATGAAAGATGTTGATAGAGGCTAGAAATAACTAACGAACCATAAAACAGTTAATTTCACTCAAACCTTTCTTAGGGTAAAACATTAAACAGGGATTATTCTTAAACTAAACCACATTTTCCCACTCCAAAAAACAATTTTATTTAAAAAAACACACCAAATTGTTAGCATAAATCAGTCTATCACAGTAATCATTCAAGAGCTAAGCCTCTCTAACATATCAGAGTTAATAAAGGCCTATTATAAAATAAAAAAATAATTGCATAGCCCTTTTATTATATTCATGATGGAGCATTTACTTGATTACTATGTGACCCTTTCTTTTTAATAGGTCTAATATTATAGCTGGTATGTTAAAACATCTATGTAAATGCGATTGCATTACATGAGATGCTGAACTAGAAAGACTTTGCATTATGTCATATACCTAGGTACTAAATCACACAAAAATAAATGTCAAATGTTAACAGTATCAATAAGAAAAATCTAGAGAGAATATAGTGTATTTAACTAAAGAAAAGAGTCCTTTGTACCTACAGACAGTGATTAATAGGTATAATAGAAAGAAAATGTTATGGACAAGGTAGGCTAATTTTTTGAATGGTTTCTAGTCATACAATTTTCTTTTACCTCTTGTATCCCTTATTCTATTGGGTAGGGTATCCTATTTCACCAAGTAGGAAATATAATATAAATATAAAATGTAATATTCATAAAATCTAGGTATGTTGTTTTTGTTATTATTTATTATTTTTACTCTTAATTATTGTACATCATTATAAACTTTCTTGCAAGGATTAGAAACATTCTAAATTGAGTTATTTAAGCATTGTAGTTATTATAGAAAGAGAAACTTCTTTTGGTTCATTATCTTTGAACTGTCTTTGCTCTATTGATATCTCCTAATTCTTTTTTTCTCTCCTTCTAATTCTTATTTCAAGTGCTCAGTCACAGGAATTTTATTAGTGGCATAATTTTCTCCTTTAAAACCAATTGGCTCATCCCCAAACCTACAGTTCTTTATATAGGATATTTAAAATGTTGAATAAAAGTCAGAATGCCAATATATTTATTGGCAAAATGACAATAACCTATTATATTTTCTATAGCACTTTCATATTTTATAAGGAATTAGTGTGATTTTATTTGTGTGTTTTTAAAAATTCATTTTATAATAGCCATTTAAAAATACTCAAAGCTTCCAAAATCATTGAATCTTTATGTATTTTTTCACCAGCCTAAGTATAATTACTCTACTGAGTAAGCTAGATTATTGGCCCCATTTAAACCACAGACACTTCTGTTATACTTCCTGGTGACCTACATTTTTAGGAAGATAATTGAAGACATATGAATTCACTTTTGCCTGTATTTACCTAAAAGGTACTCTAAACTTATTTTCTTTAGAAAAGAATTAAATAAACAGTGGTACAGCAATGAGAAAGAGAGTCCTGGCTCTGACCTCAGTTTATACTGACAATTGGGGAAAATAAAGAATTTAACTAGTAACAGAAGTACAGTGTGATTGTTTCGAGTGAAAGTGCTGAGTATTTTAGAAAGACATGGTGGTGTTGGGTCAGGGGATGCCTAACCTAGTGTAAACTTGTTTGAAAGGTCCACTAAAGAAATTACTTTTTTAAAGGTTTCATCTGAAGGGAGAATGTTGAGTAGACGATAACCAGGCACATAGGGAAAGAATGATAGAAATGGAGTTATAGGCAGAGAGGAGACAATGCAGGGAAGCCCAGATTAAATAGAGTTTGGCACATCTCATTGAGCTAGAAAGTCCAGTGTGTGTAGAGAGCAATCCAAGAAGAGACCAGTGAGATGCTGAAATAGAAATGCTTTGTAAATTACATTAAAGGTAGCAGAAAATCACTGAAAAAGTTTAAGTATGTGTTTACTAGAATCCCTCTGTTTGCAGTGTAGGCAAAACAATTAAATGAGCAAACATTTTGATGATTCACCTTTGTCAGGATGAAATTTTGAGCATCTACTTCACTTAATTTAAATATATTTATTTATAAATAATACTAGACACTCAGTGCATAGCATTTGTGCACTGGAGGGGGAGGGTCTCCTCAGCCCAGACTGCATCCTCTTACAGTACAGGAGCCCTGAGAGGATGTCCGACTGCGAAGAGTAGGTCTAAGCCATCAGTGAGATGTGCTTAGTGCTGCTGAGGAGACAGGAGAGGGCAGCCTTCAGCCTGGCTTCTGGCTGAATGACACTCCCCCTGTGGGAGCACACTGACCAACAGGGGGCAGCTCCTGCATTGAGTGTCTGCCCTCTGTTGTTCAGTGTGTGCATAGCGACTGGTTGGTCTGCCATTCAGTAGATTTGCATTTTACCCTTTTATTATATAGGACTAGAGGCCCGGTGCACAAAAATTTGTGTACTCGGGGGGGGGGGGGCTCAGTCCTACCTGGCCTGTCCCCTCTCGCAGTCTGGAAACCTTCAGGGGATGTCCACATGCTGGCTTAGGCCCACTCTCTGAGTGATCAGGCCTAAGCTGGCAGTTAGATATCCCTCTGGCAGCCCAGGAGCCCTCGGGAGATGTCCACTTACCATCAGGGAGCAGGCCTAAGCTGCAGTTGTACATCCTTAGCACTGCTGAGGAGGCAGGAGAGGCTTCCACTGCCACTGCTGTACTGGTAGCCGTTAGCCTGGCTTGTGGCTGAGCAGAGCTCCCCCTTTGGGAGTGCACTGACCACCAGGAGCAGCTCCCGCTTTGAGCATCTGCCCCCTGGTGATCAGTGTGTGTCATAGTGACCAGTCATTCTGCTGTTAGGGTCAATTTGCATATTACCCTTTTATTACATAGGATAACTGTTTTATTGACCAATATCTTAAGATCTAATGTGCATTTAGCCTAAAGTTCATCAACAGTAATAATCATGATAGATAATTTCAAATTTTGTCTTATTTCTTGTCCAATTTGTTTATATCATCATTATTTTTATACCTGGTAACTTATCTAAGAAAACACTAGGTTCAGAATTTTATGCTCTGATATTTTCTTATTGTTTATTTATATTATGACAATTAACATCAATTCCAAGTTTTTTTATTTTAGAAATGTTTTTATATTTAACTTTCAATTTTTTGAAGTTTAAAATGTAGTAATATATATTATAAATTAACTTTAAAAGGCATATTAATTGCCACATGGCAGCATACTGAAAATGAATACGTTTGGGACCAATATTAGCTGCTTCTTATTGAATTCCCAGTCTTGTCTCTGGATACCTTCAATATCCTTAATAACATACTAATAAATGACTTGGGGATTGATTATAAGTACCTATGTCAATTCCAGATATTAAATAATTCCACTAAATCTTTATTTGTGTGTTTTTCAGAAAAAAAATAAAGAATTTATAATATTTTCTTATCGAGGCGAAATAAATTATCTTGAAGTGCCTGCTTCCCATTTTAAAGATAATCACAATAGAGAATTGAATGAGGAGGAACAATGCCAAGGAAAGGAATCAGACAGAAGCTTCTGTCTTGCAACAAAGGGATCTATTGCTAAGTACTTGGGTGATGACAGAGGGATGAAAAGCAATGGGGAGGTTCACAATATGAAATGAGAAAAAAACTAATCCTTAGAGGAGATCCAAGATTTTGTTTTCTTATCTTCATTGATTTCATTACTTTTAGCAGAGGATTAATTGTAACATAATTGCCCGAAGGGATGTAAATGCAGATTTCTGTGTACTACTTTAGTTTTATTGACATAGAAATTTTTAAGATATTGTACAAGAAGCTAAATTGAACACAAACAACCCAGGGAAGCTTAATGCAAGTGTAAGAGTTATTGATCTAAACAGAACTCGAAGTAAACTGCTGTAGAAACAATGTGGACTCACCCAGTATTGGAGTGTTATTGGTCTATGCCTTCTAGAATAAGAGCTGTTTGATCAAATTATTAACTAATTATTTTGCCTAAGGGTATGCTTATTCTGAAGTTCATTTTCAAACTCTAGAGAACTTGGGGAAGATTTGCCTTAGATAGACATTTTTTGTTTGTTTGTTTTGCACTCTGCTGAATAAATGGATATATTTTTTATTTTATTCATTGTATTGGGGTGACATGGTTAATAGTGTTAGGTTTCAAGAGTACATTTCTATGTTACATGATCTGTATACTGCATTGTGTGCCCACCACCCAAAGTCAAGTCATCTTTCAGCACCATATATTTGACCCCCTTTATCCTTAACTACAGATAAGATAGACTTTCAGTAGCCAAGTTAGTAACCCCCAAACAGGCAATCTCACTAATTAGCTATTTATTATTATTATTATTATTTGATAATGAAAGTTGTGTATAATTTTATGAGAGGCATAATTACCTTATTAATCACCCATAGATGTGTCAATAATGCAAATGAAATACAGGATTGTTTTATACAGCATGTTCAGTATATTACTACATTATAGGATTGTTTTATAGAGCATGTTCAGTACATACAGCTACAAATCTATATATTACAATTAAAAAAACATCATTTTTCAGATATGTTTCCTACATTTTTTCCTAATTAAGGAGATTTTATGTTTGTCCTCTTTAGGTTTATTATTGCAATAATAAAATATGCCCAGCAGTTAAAAATAGAATAAAAATTAAAGTAAAAACTTTTATTTTCCCTGTCACACATGAACTTCACAGAGACAAACTTTGGTAATAAAATTTATTTGCACTTGCATTTGTCGATTGGATCCATAATTAGATAGTTTAACATACTAAATCCTGTGTTCAATGGTGCGGATTTCTGAAGAAGGTGAAATGAGCTTAGACATACTTGAAAGTGTTGAGTGCAGCTCAGCTTCATTTGATTTTCTTTGGAGAGCAGCTTGAATTATTTTGGAATTAATCACAAACTATTTAGTTGCAAATTCTCAAAACACAGCCCACTGGAGGTCCTTTGAAAATCCAGAGCTAAATCTCCAAAGCCTTTAGCTCAGTTTTACTCAGAGAATAATATCTGAAAACACAAATACCATTTTCTCAGGTTGGCCTCTCAACCCATTCTTGATGGGATTAAAAAGGTCACAGTAAAAGCAGGGGCTATCAAGTAATTGTCAACACTTTCAGTGCCACTTACTCCCTGTGAAATTTTGTGCAAGTTAACTTATTCTCTTTCTGTGTGCCTTAATGCCACAATTGAAGATGGCTGTTGTGATTGTTGTATTCTTATAGTTTTTTATCGTAATCATTGCTATGTTAAGTCTAACTCAATAGGAGAGTTGTCAAATGCTGTGCAAATGGCCCAGAAAGGAGAAAGAGGTAGTAAAGGATGGTGGGGGCTGGGGCTGGAGGATTTCTCTCCAAAAAGGCTCCTTTCAAAAAGAGTCCCTGTGCTGTTGGGGCAGAGTGTGCTCATGGGCCAGCACCGGAGAAACACAAAATGTGCTATTTGTCTTAACAATAAGGAGGAAGGAAGGAAGGGAGAGGGAATTAGAAAGAGGACATGCATACTAGTTACAAGTCAGTGCAGGGTATTTTTTCTTTATTTTTTAAAAAAATCTTTGTTGTTGAAAGTATTACACGTGTCCCCTCCCCCCACCCCATTGACCTCTTCTAGCCTGTCCCCTCCCTCCCTGCCTCAGGCCCTCAGCACGCTGTGGTCTGTGTCCATGAGTTATGCATATATGCATACAAGTTCTTTGGTTGACCTCTTCCCACCCAACCACCCACCCTCACCTTCCCTCGGAGATTCTATCATGCGTTCCATGCTTCTGTGTCTTTGGATCTCTTACCATTTGAGACAGCATGGAGGGACCTGCAGAGTATTATGCTAAGTAAATAAGCCAGTCAGAGAAAGACAGGCATCACACTACCTCACTCTCCATTTATGTGTGGAATCTGATGAACAAAATAAACTAGAGTAGGGTGTTTTGAGGCAAGTTTTCCAGGAAGGACAGTCAGAGTCCAGCACTGATGGGTTTAAGAGAAGAAGTTCCTGCATAATGTTAGTGTCTCCTTTTCTACTTTGGTCTCATGACAGTTCTTGGTCAGATTTACTTGCTAAATCAATGCATCTATTGCTAAATACGAGTGTACCTGTATACGTGTTCAGTCTTCCTTACCAGTGTCTTATTTCAAAGGGAAAAATATTTCTTTCCAAGTGGCATTTAACCTCCTTCCTTACATCTCCAACTATTTCTTCTGCATAGGCCTATTCCCTTCATCCTACAACTATAGTTTTGTCTTTCCGTTTTTTTTTTTTTAAACAACAAATTATTTTCTCTGCTCCATCTGCCTCTTCCCTTTCTCAAACGCACAACCACAGTTCTAGAACCAACAGCACAGACTTCAAGCTCCCCTCCTCCTCCTCCTCCTCTCTCCCATGCCCACTGCACTCTGACTTTCCCACTCCCGTCTACTAGTATATTAACCTCACCCTCGACCTGCCAAACCCAAGGGTTCACTTCTCTGTCTGTTTATCTCGCCCTGTTTCTTTCACTGGCTTCTCTGCCTCTGTGGACTGCTGTTCTCCAGTGCCCCATCCTCTGTCCCCAAAGTATTACTTCACATCACTGCTTTGCGCTCTGCCATCTATCCTGAAGCATCGTTACATTTCCCAGTGTACACTCTCCAGCTTGTGCCCACTGGTCCCTCTCTGTACCCTTCTCCCAGCACCTGGGTTAGATCCCACACTTTGCAACATTCAGCAATCCTAAGAATGTGCAATATTTCCCCGTCACCCTTCTCTGCCTATTATGATGTTCCCCTCCTGACCGAAATATCCTCTCTTTTCCTCTTGGAGAACTCTTATTAGCATTTTAAGGAAAACCACTCTGGGGTACTGAGTAGCAAGGCCTTTTCCCTGAGACAGAGAAAAAGAAATGTAGTAGTATCTTTTGTTCCCTGCGCTTCCACAACCTCTTTCTTTTACTGCTAGTATAGCATTCATTATATTGTGTTATAATTAATGACATTCATTATATATTCCTATGCTAGAGTTTTAGCTCCTTGATAATAAGGACTGCATTATATTCATCTTGTGGTATCCCTAGGAACTAAAATAGTGCCTAATGTACAATGGATTTATTTTAAAAAGGCATTTGCTTGCGTGTTATATGTGTGTTGGAAGCAAGATAGGCATTCATTTCTGCGTATTGTGACTTTTAGGTGTAGGAGAAATAATAGAAAAGACATTTTTAGAGTTAGTCTACTTTAGATGGATTTAATGCAATTTAAGATCTATTGACTGAGTGGTAACATTTAATTAGTAACATGACATTTATATTAGTGTTAAGAATATATATTTGGGAAAGAAAAATGAAATTTGCTTCAGGAAAGAATATATTATAACAATGCAGGTTAGATTTATAGACTATTTCTATATTTCAAATTTCATTAAATTACAAATTTCACAGATTAAATGGTATCAGATTAAATGTAGTGCATGAGTCTCCTAATATGACACTAATATCCATGTATCTGGATATTGTAATCACTTATACTTTAAAGATTGTCTTGTCTTTCAGAACAATACAAAACAATCTGTTTCCTATGCCAGGCTTAGAAATGCATATATTCTAAATTTTATACCAGTCACTCATGCTTCCAAACATTATCTGGTTTACATTCTTGTTACTGAAATAACTGGCATTGCTCTTCTTTTAATTAAACAAACAAGCATATAAAAGGTGCCCAAGTCATAAGTGCACAGCCTGATGAAATGTAAAATAAACACACATTCATAACCTGCACTTAGATTAAGAAATAGGACATGACTAGCACCGCAGAAACCACTCCAGTGACCCCTCTTCACCACTAAGGTCTTTTTCTTTCCTAAAGATAACCACCACCGTGACATCTCAGGCCATAGTTTAGTTTTGAAATTCACATAATTTGGGCCTTACAGAGTGAAAATCGTGGTGATCTGCTGCTTAACTCCCCCTGCAGCGATGACTCCTTGCCAGCAGCCAGGAGTGTGGTTAACTGACAGCCTCTAGCTGTGAGCTTCTGCAGGGTCTGTCTCAGCTCTTGAGCCAGAGCCACACTATTTTTGGTGATTCCCCCCGTCAATGACTCAGTCAGGTGACAGTAACTTAAGGCCATGCTCATCTTAGAGCAGCCCACAGGCATTACTAAACAAGCTGGTGGCAAGAGGGCCCAGCCATGTCTACCCAAAACAGATGGCACTAATTGCCAGTCTTTGCTCCAGAATTCCCCACTGGGCTGGCAGCAACTGTCAGATTTGCATCATGGTCTGACAATGCCATTTGCTCAATTTTGTTACTCCATTTTTCCCTTTCGCAGGTGAATAAACTTTTTGCTGTGACACAGAATCATTTCTTTTGTCTTTCATACACACACACACATATACACACACATACACACTAGAGGCCTGATGTATGAAATTTGTGCAAAAGGAGCTTAGCCCCTGATGCCTCTGCCTTGACTCCCATCTGCCACTGCGGCCGCCTCAGCCCTCACAGCCCCGGCTTTGTCCAGAAGGTTGTCCGGAAGGATGTCCGGTTTGATTAACATATTATGCTTTTAATATAGTCTAGGGGCCTGGTGCACAAAAATCTGTGCACTCGGGAGGTCCCTCAGCCCGGCCTGTGCCCTCTTGCAGTCTGGGACCCCTCTGGGGATGTCCACCTGCTGGGGTGCCTGGTCAGCCTTGGTGAAGGGCTGATGGCTGTTTGCAGGCTGGCCAAGCCCCCCAATGGGGACCCTGACCCCATGGGGTTGTGGCCAGCCTGGGTAAGGGGCTGAAGGCTGTTTACAGGCTGCCCACAGCCCCTTCAGGTTTTGAGTCCCTATTGGGGTACCTGGCCAGCCTGGGTGAGGAGCTGATGGCTGTTTGCAGGCGTGCCAAGCCCCCGAGTAACGTCCCTCACCTTATTGGGTTGTGGCCAGCGTGGGTGATTGGCTGAGGGGTGCTTTCAGGTTTTCAGGCTGCCCACAGTCCCTTCACATTTTGGGTCTTTACTGGGGTACCTGGTCAGCCTGGATGAGGAGCTGAGGGGCATTTTCAGGCTGCCCACAGTCCCTTCAGGTTCTGGATCCCTACTGGGGTACCTGGCCAGCCTGGGTGAAGGGCTGATGGCTGTTTGCAGGATGGCCAAGCCCCCCAGTAATGTCCTTCAACCCATTGGGGTGTGGCCAGCATGGGTAATGGACTGAGGGGTGCTTTCAGATTTTAAGGCTGCCCACAGCTCCTATTGACCCAATGTCCCAGCAAGGCTGGCTGGAAGCAGGTTTTTGGGGTTTGTTTATCTTCTATAATTGATGCTGTTCCTTTAAACTGAGGCCTAGTAACGAAACCTCCTCTGCTTCACCTCGTGGCTTCTGTAATGAGACAATGTTACCCTTAGTAGTCAGGCCAGGCCTGCTGTTTATGATTGAGAAATTGTTGCAAATATGTTTTGCCTGGAGCCAGGATAAGCGAGCCAGCCCGCAAACAGTTTCAGTTTCACTCCTGCTGCAATGGAAGCTGCCATTTACTCAGGTCCGTGAGTGGCAGCCTCCATGTTGGCTGGGTTAATTTGCATACAGTCGCTCTGATTGGCTGGTGGGTGTGGCTTAGGTGTCCCAAAGGGATGGTTAATTTCAATATTATGCTTTTATTAGTTTAGATATATTTACTATTATATTAGTGTTTTTTTTTTCACTTTAGACTATTGTGAATAAAGATGCTATGAACATACGTGCAAGATTTTTGTGGACATATGTTTTCAGTTCTTTGGGCAAGTTTATGTTTATGAATGGAATTGTTGGGTCTAACAGAGATCTAATGAACAATATATGAGAGTTTCAATTGCTTCACGTCCTTACCAATAGTATGTGCTTCCAGTCTTCTAAATATTTGTTCTTGAGTGTACGAAGGGATATCTCATAGTGGTTTTAATTTGAATTTCCCTAATTCTCAATAATGTTAAGGACCTTTTCATATGCTTATTTTTTTCATTCTTTTCTTTTCTGTTCATATATTTTGTCCATTTTTATAATATTGACTGTTAGTTTTAACTTGATGTTGTTTATATATTCAGGGCACAAATCCTTAGTCAAATACATATATTGCTAATATTTCACCAGTCTATCTTACCTATAAATTTTCTAATGGTCTTTTTTAATGTATAGAAGTTTAAATTTTGATGAAGTTCTATTTATCAATTTTTCTTTTATTGTTAGTATTTTTGTGTGTTCTATCTAAGAAATCTGTGTCAACCCAGGATCATAAAGATATTCTTCTAGTTATTTCCTAGAAGTTTTATAGCATTAGCTCTTATTTTTAGACATGGCATTTATCTCAATTAATATTTTGTGCATGAAATATGGTAAGTCTCAACTATTTTAGGCAAAATTTTAAGAAAATTATGGTTTTCTGAACTCGTTAAAATATTAAATAAAAATTGTTTCTAATTGATATAAGGGGTAAAATTGAGTGGAGGTAGAGAAAGCATTCAACAGATTCATTTTTGTCAATATCCATATGCCTTCAAAGAGAGAGACCTACATAGATACACCTTCACACTCATATGTACACATATTGAAAAAGAACAAATAAGTTAATTGGAGATAAGACAAAATGTAGTCAGATCTCTTGTAAACTGACTGAAGAAATGAGTACAATGCTGAGAACTGAAAGGGACATGAAAAAGACAAGGAAAGAATGAAACAAATTATGCTGGTTCAATGAGGGGTTCAAATAAACTGAGAGAAAAGACAGATAAAGGGCATTGATAATATCACTTTAAGATATAGTATTGAGTTTCAGGGCTTTATTTACTTTCTAGCTAAACATATAATATCAGAGTTCCAAGTGAGTAAAATTATCTTCAAGTTGGGATTCAGAAATACATACCTGTCTGAAAGTTATTTTGATGTAAAGTTTTAAAGTTTAATATAAAATCAGTCCCTACCCATTTTAGAATTGTGCTTTAAAAAATTTCCAACTTTTCACATTAAAACAGTTTATTTATTTTTCAGATTAGATCATTGAAAAAAAGCTGAAAGGTCTTCTTCTCACCTTTCTAGTGAAGAATTCCTCTTTAGAGATCAAAGGAAAAAACAATGCATTTCCTGCCTTTGATGAAAAAGATGCTATTGCATTGTCATCACATAGACAAAGAACATTAGGTCAAAATAATTGGGAACAAATCCCTCTGGATAACTGCTTTTGCAAACCTGATGTTCTCTGGCTTTGACGAGAGAGACAGAGGGAGAGATTAATCCAGTAAATATTTGTGTGAAATATTGCCATGATTAATCCTGGTTGCTAAAAATTCTGTACATTTAAAGCAAGCATTTGCAAGATTGTTTCTTATAGTTTACAGATACAGAATGAACACATTTAAAATTTTCAAAGTAAATCATATATACATGCATTCTCTCCCCAAAACTGATAAAGGATGCCATAAGATCACGTTATATGCAAATTTATACTATCTTTATTCATCTTAAAAATCTAATTAATGTCTTTTTTTAATGGCACATTATAAACATTGTTATATAGTGTGTAGCAGGTGGGCCACTGGGTTCAAACACTTTTTCTTTCTTTGGGTATATATATATGACAAAGCTGGGAAAAGTTAAAAAAAAATCAAAACTGCTAAGGTGACTGGGCTAGCTAGCTTCTTAGTAACCTTTGCTATTTAATTTATTACTCTTCAAAGTAATTATATATATATATAATATATAATATATATATATATTATATATATATATATATATATACACATATACTATATATACTATATATACTATATCTGAACTTAAGGGACTAGAAAGTAAGAATATAGTGTTGGAGGGAGAGGAATAATGTTGGTATGTTAAAACAACTTTTTTTTTTTTTTGAAGAAAAACCACTCTATAATTTTATACATGTAGGGATATCATTTGTAAGTTGTTATATATTTTTATCTGCTGCTTTTTTCTACAAGGAGATCATTTTTTTTTAAATCCTAATTCTGTTTTTAAAGATTTAAAAGCATAATCTGAGAAGAAAAAGCTGTCATTGCAAAACAGGGTGTCGGGATTTAGGTGCAAGGAATTAGCAGGACAAATCCGATGGAGTGGAGTAATTAGAGTGAGCTGGTAATTCAAGGCTGCCGAGGCCTAAGGGCACAGAAGAACAGGCTGGTAAGGGGAGTGACTCCTGCAGCCACTCTGTGCAGCTAATAAAGGGAGGGCTTGCTCCAGAGCTGAAAGTCAGTTACTGGTCCCAAAAGAATGTGCGTGTAAATAGTAGCTGGAACCTGAAACTCTGTAAGTTACAGGTACGAAAACAAAATGAATTTTAAAAGTCAAAATATTTTGTAAAAATTTTGACATTCATCACAAATTCAGGCAAAATATATGCCTTAAGATTTATTGTCTAGTTTATATCTTTAATATTTGAATGTAAGCATCACTAGTATTTATCCCATTGCTTTAGAGAATATTAGAATGATACTCTCTCAATGTTTACATTTGGTTTCACTGGTCAGCAAGGATATGGATTCATATAGTTGTTCCTTTGGCCAGACTAGGGCATAGAGGGACAGGGCCAGACTTGCAGATCCAAACTTGTTAAATGTCGGTATGTCTTAAGAGAAGTTTGTGGTACACTTGGAGACATTGACAAAAGAAGATTGAAATATTCATGGCAAAAGCAAGATAACTTATTGTCAGTTTCATTTAATTGTTCAACAAATATTTACCGAGTACCAGAGAGTGGTCAAG